>PVJS01001076.1:0-15787 GCA_004027185.1 Glis glis | reverse complement strand
ATAAAAGTGTAACAACCAAATCCTGATGCTGGTGATGGGGCAGCTCTGCTTTGTCGTGTCCACCAATTTCAATGGTGTAAATGCCCCCATAATAGCTGGCTTCAGCCACTGATACTATTTCACTGAATGCTTGGTAAGGAAGAGATGGACACCAAAGTTTTTAACTGGCTGATGCCAGCCAGCTCCAGCATACAAATTCCAATAATAATAATTTACACAACTTTATGTTTGACAATCATGCTTCAGTAGGTCAGCTCACTATAGGAACGAGGGAGATGATGTCTTGTCACTGAAAGTGATTTTAGAGTTTCCAGTTTCAGACATTATGCTGCCTTTAACAAGCTGCATGACATTGAAAAATGTGACTTCGTTTCTTTAGTTTTCAGTTTCCTAATTAGTGTGTTCATTGAATTAATGTCTGGAACACTGTAAACTAAAGGAAGGCAGGGGCTCTGTCTCTTGTTTACTGTCACAGGCCCAGAGCCTAGTACAGAGCCATCTTAGGGAATTCTTGGAGTGCCCACCAGGTGTTCTTGCCTGTCCAAAACCCATTCTCCTTCTGGTGACACTGCCCTGATATTTCTAGAGAAACTGATTATCTTCTACTTTCAATTCATGTGGTTCAAGTGAAACCAAGTCCTTCCCTGGCTCCAGACTAAGCATGTGAATCAAGACCGGAAAATCAGAGCATCTCATGTCCCTTGCTATGCCGGCCATCATTTCTGGCTGGGGGGCTAGCATAAGACTCAGTCAGAGCAAGAAAGCACAGTGTTGGGTTATTATTATTATTATTTTGAAAATTTAGGGAAAGAAAAATTTGTTTTCCGTTGGCATTGTCCAGGGGATAAAATGCAAGCTTAGGGTTTGTGGAAGCCATGGAACTCCCTCAGGAGGCAGTTTGCCCACTACTGATGGATGCAGAGCTGGGATTAACTTTAGGTGACATCAGTGCCCCTGGATCAGGAGTTACCATCTGCCGTGAGTCTATTCTTCCTACTAATGGGACTCTTCCCATTAACTCTTATCAACTGAGTCTTCTCTTGAGCATTTCTTTGAGTGTGAGTTTCAGTTTATTCCTGAGATGTCATAGATCTATCCTACCTATACTTACCACCCCTGACTTTGTCTGATGCCAGAACTGTCGAGTGATGCCAGTGCCTCGCAGTGTCTTCATTTTTGTCCTTGGTGTCACCACCTTGCAATCACTTACTTCTTGACAATTGGCTTGACTCTTCTCAGTTACATTATCATTTACTTAGTGCCATTTACTTAGTGTAAATTCTTTATATACGTAGCTTTAATAAGTTCTGGGGCTGCATGTAGCTCAAAAAGCACAAATCTACTTTTGAAGCTTTGAAGTAGAGGAAGGGAGACATACGGAAGTTTACAGAGGTAAGTAGAGAGTCAGCATGGTCACCAGGCCAAGGTCTTATTTCAAGTGGGGCTCATATTTGGATGTTCTTCAACAGCAAATGTGTGCGGGGAGCAGGGCTAGGCCTGTTCCCAAAGAGTGACCCTAAGAGAAATCCACTGATTCCTGACATCAGTTAGACCTAAGGGCAGAAGAGAGGATGCAAGAGGGAGAACCTCGCAGTCCCCAAGCTGCCTCCCCAAGGCACTGGAGAGACATATAGTGCAAGTTCTGAGATATCAACATACAGAACCAAGTCGGCATTATTCATTGGGGCTATTTTCTACAAACTCTCCTAAAACGATTCATTTTAAAGATTGGTTAGCCCTTCTTTCTTGGGGAAAAAAATCTGCTAACCTGCTAAACTACTGTGAAAAGAAGTGCTTCGAATAATTATCAACCCCCTCACCTCCAGGGTATGCACATACCCTAAGAGGGTCGCAATCTGCACAACAGAAGACAATATGGTTAGTTCTGTGATAATGTTACACAAGCATTCCTAAAAATCACTATGTTTGTGACAATGTGATGGCATTCTGGACCTGATGGAGTGTCACCTCAGAGTGACTATCTCCCAGACCACTGGAACAAATTCCTCTGTGGATGCAGCGGCGGGGGGAGGGTATTTGTTACTACCCCTCGGTGCTTACGTGGTTTTCTTTTACTTATTTTTGCCTATGTTTTCACATATTCCTTTTGCTTATTTTGCTTTTGTGTGTTGCAATAAATTGATTAGCTTGAAAAAACCATCATGTGATGCAAAAATCACACACACACACACACCTTATAGAATTCACAGGAAAAGTGGATGCTCAAAAATTTCGTCAGCGAACCATTAAAAAAATAACCTAATAATAATAGTAGCAGTTTTATACATGTTAAATGGTTAAAAATTCCATGCTATGTACATATACAAAATTATCAATGCCAATCTCAATATCATGTACAGGGAAGGGGAGAGAGTGGGCTGGGATGTGGGGGAAGCTCATCAAGTGCTGTGTGCATGCATGTCCCTATCACTCTGAACTTCATTATAATGTGCAATTACAATGCATCAGTAAAGGTATATTAAAAATAAAAATTAAAAATAAGATGAATACTACAATAAATATTACATTCCATCTTGAAAAAGACCTGGAGTTTGCTTGTGGTGTGGAAAGGGCTACAGCCCGTGAGTTATTGAGAAGTGGTGGAAGGAGCTATCTGAAATCAGAAAGCGAGGTGTCACACCAGATGTGGACAGCTGTGGCTCCTGACACATGGTGAACAAAGGCGGCTGGCAGATGGTGGCTGTGTGTTCCTACACAGTCCTGTTCAGCTGGGAGCCACTTTCTGTATTCACCTTGTGTTTTTCATGGACAAAAATCATGCATAAGGAAACAAGAAATTCACATTATGCTCAAATTGTTCTCTAATGTATCAAAATTGTGTTGGAACAACTTGGAGTTTTTAAAATAAGTGTAGAGCAGAACGGGTTGTACTTTGTTTTTCTATCTACTTTCTACTATTTCTAGGTTATAAACAAGGTTGTCTGTGGAAGAAAATATAATTAGATATACAGAAAAACCCAAATTAAAACCTCTAGAGTATTTTAATATCTCGGATGCCAATTAGCCCGGATCCCTCCTGCTCTTTTCCTTGTTGACCTCCTTCTCCAGAGAAGGTTCAGGACCTGGGCTCCTCATATTTTTGCACCCTCTTCTCTATAAATATCTGCTTTCATGAAAGAGTGAGATAATCTTATTCTCACTAAAGTATACATGACTAGTAAGATTAAAAGACCAGAAGTAATTTTATAGTAAAGCTTCAGGGTAAAGGAATTTAGCATGCACTTTTAGGATGTTAGGCATTATCAAACTATTGGAGGTAAAATGATCTTCTAAATACTTCATAAATATTAGCACACAATACTCACCTACTAGAACAATATACTGCAGTGTCCTCATATATCCCCATTGTGTTAGGAGTGGTTATAGCATCAAAAAATGCAGGTCTACATCTTGGCTTCTCCTTCATTAAACCAGTTGTTTAAAAGAGTCTTTCAAGGTCTATCCTTCCATCCTTATATTTCACAAAGTTGTTATGAGGAATAAATGAAAGAACATGGTGCCTGGGGCCACGTCTGTCATATTTATTTATTTATTTATTTATTTATTTATTTATTTGCAGTACTGGGGATTGAACCCAGGAGCATTTTACCTCCTAGCTACACCCCCAGCCCTATTTTTTATTCTTTATTTTGAAACAGGGTCTCACTAAGTTGCGGAGGGCCTCACTAAGTAGCTGAGGCTGGCTGCGAACCTGGATCCTCCAGTCTCAGCCTCCTAAGTATTGGGATTACAAGCATGAGCCACCATGCCTGGCCTCATGTCTGTCATATTAACAGGAGGCAGCTTGCAAAGGTGGTAGAAGATAATCAGATTTTCTACAGTGAAACCTGACTCCAAACCTGGTACAGTGGTGCACGCCTGTAATCCCAGCTACTCGGAAGGCTAAGGTAGGAGGATCACAAGTTCCAGGCCAGCCTGGGCAACTTAGCAAGACCTTGTCTCAAAATAAAATAAAAAGAGGTGGTGTGGCTCAGTGGTAGAGTGCTTGTCTACACTTTCTTATTCTTGGAGCTTGGGTATGTATCTTAGGCTCAGTTTCTTTATCCATTCAGTGGGGACAATGATCCTTTTAAGAAAATAAAATAAACATTAAATAGCTATCAAAGTGTTCAGCAAAATGTCTAGCCAGAGATAGACATATTTGGTCCATGTTATGATAACAATAACAGGAATTTAATAAGAACTAGCTCCATATCTTACGTGTGCCACAATAGAAATGTTAGTCATTTAGCTGCATGTCACACAGTATATATGTAAGCTGTACAAATAGGTTCGAAATGTGACTGGTTACATATGAATTTCAAAAAACACTTCAGTCTACTCTTTAGAATGTGTCCTCACCTTTGTTATTTGCTGAATAAGGTAGAAGCACCTGGTCTCCTAGGTGACTAGCAGCTGAGACCTGCGGGACCCTTGGCCAAGGGCATGCTGTGGTCAGCATGCCTGGGCATTCCAGGGCTGCACCTAAAGCCAGGTAGATTATGCAGAGATTCAACCCAAGACTTTGCCTACTTGAGTTCTATGGCCCAGACACCAGAACTAACGTATGTGCTGTGTTCATAAATTTGACTTTAATCTTCTGAGGATGCAGAATTAATTCTAGATGTTTTTTTAACAATAGCCTTTCTATAGAAACAGAACTACAAGGCTGATTTTAAAAATGCTTTTTCATCCTGGTGACTTTTGGCAATTATGTATTTAGGCTTTTAGGTATCTTATTTTTTTACTTTGTTCATTTTGTTTTGCTTTGGTTTTGGTGCTAGGGATTGAACCTAGGGTCTTGGGTGTGCTAGGCAAGTGCTCTGCCACTGAGCTATATCCCCAGCCCCATAGGTATCTTATTTTTGAAAAGATTAGATGTAATGTGTGACCACATGAGCAGGGTACTGTGAAGTCTTTGTTCTGAAGCCAGAGTCCACGAAGAGCTCTTACTCTGCAGCCGGCAATGCCGCCCTCACCTTCTCTCCCTGAACAGGATCAACTGTTAAGTCAATGCTGGGATGCATTCAGCATGATTTTTCTTCTTCGGGCCAGAAATAAAATCCTCAAATGTGAGCCATCTACCACATTACAAATAAAGAAGCTAAGCAATTTTGGCTTTTCCTTCCCCTTTGGAGACCACTGAGGTTTTTACTTTGGAATTATAACGTAGGTGCATTGAAGTTTCTATGACATATATTTTCTAGACACACTAGAATGCAAGCTTAAGAGCTTGGGGCAGGGACTTTTCTGGTCCACTGCTCCACCCCAAGGCCTCCAAGCCTGTTTGGAATATTGTGGGTACTTGTGTTCGTTTCTTGTTTCCATGTAACAAATCACAATAAAACAACAGACACATGGCTTCTCATGGCTCCTGTGGGTCAGAAGTCTGGATGGATCGATTGGATCCTCCGCTAGGGTCTCACGGGGCTGCAGTGAAGGTTTCTGTTGGCTGATGCTGCCATGTCATCTGAAGTCCACTGGAAAAGGATCTGCCTTTGTTGGCAGAATTCAGTTCCTTCTGGCCATGATACCGAGAGCTTCCGTTTCTTACTAGGCACTGGCTGGAGGCTGCTCTCATCTCTGAGAGGCCACCCTTGACTCCTTGCCACAGGGGCTCCCAACACAGCCAGTCTACACCATAGCAGCTTGCTTCTCCAAAGTCAGAAAGGAGAGAGTCCAGCTAGGCCAGTGCCACATTATGCAACAAACCTAGAGGAACCAAGACCTTGTAACCAAGGACATCCTATCACCTTCGCCCTGTTCTGTTGCTTCCAAGCAAGTCCCAGGCCCAGCCCACACTCACGGGATACCAGGACAAGAGCAGGAGCACCAGGAGGTAGGAGCCATGGGGACCACCCCAAGAGCCTGCTCACTGCCACGCACCATACGATGTGTTGCCGAAATAAATGAATGCCGAATCACATTATATGGTTGGCATGATCACATGGAGCAAATTCAAAATCCGAGTCCTTTATTCCATGATAATCAGCACATTTTCAATTCCTTCTTTAGTGAAAAGAAGCACATTCATAAAAAAATAAGATTTGTCAAAAGCCACTCTAGACTTATAAAGTTTTGGGAGAGATCATGAATGTACCACAGAAATATATTGTCATCTTTTTGGTTGTTGTTGAAGAAAGTTTTTCTACAGCATAAAGTGAAGAAATTCTGTGGCAAAGTAAAATATGCCAGGGAAATGATAATGTGTGCTTCCTCTAGGCTGTTCTCCCAGATTTTGGAGGATACAGAGAATTGGAGAGGTTTTCCCTCAGAACTATCTAATTCCATATGCTTTCATTGAGACACGCATACAGAAAGTCGAGCATGCATCAGAAAAAAAGAACAAGCAAGAGTTCAGATAATGCTATGGCAATATATGAAGGTATTGTTACCAACCTCACAGACATGTATGGGGAGGGAGAAGGGTGGGATAGGAAGGAAACACAACAAGTGTTGTGTGCATGTGTGTTTGTATCACTTCAAATCTAGCTATGATGTACAATTACAATGCACAAATGAAAGTTAAAAAAAGAAAAATGAATGATATTTAAGAACTTAGCATGTATTTGTAAAATAGTTCATATGTAAGTATTTTAATAATATAACATCATAGAGACTGGATTGATTTAAATAGTAGAGTGTAGTGAATAGAAAAGTGAGGAGCTAGAGTTTCTAGTTCTCTCTCTACTAATGATTTCTAGATAAGCTACCTACTAGGCTAACTACTCTATCTAAAGGACATATGCTTATGTACGAATGAGGAAGCCATCAAGTATTTGGTAGGGTTGGGCCATGAAAGGAAGGGATGGTCACAAGGGAACTGAGGGAGTCATGGCTGGAGGGTTCACTTTATGCAAATGACAATGAGTGTGTGGGGCCTGCCTGGCTGGGTCAGACACTCCACCGCTGAGACGTCGGGGACCTGAATTATCTGTGAATGCATCTCCTCACCTATTAAATAGGGAGACTAATAGACTTACCTCCAGGGGCTATGAGAATGAATTAAGTTAATACAGGTAAAGCATTTACAATATAGCCAGGGAGATAAGAGTTAGCTGTAAGTTTTAGTGTTATAGAAAAATAGATTTCAATGTTGGATAATGGATTCAAATACCTTCTTTCATAGATACAGGGAAAATAGGGGGAGGAATGTTTGTAAATTCCCCTGACATCCTTAGAAGAAGCGGTATGAATGGATTAATACAGCATAACCAAGAGCCTGTTTCTTCTCTCCAACATGGAAAGGTAGGCTCCATGTTCTGAGATGTGAGGCATGGGTTACCTTTGCAATCTGGTAAAGGCCTCCTGTGAAATAGAAGCCTGGTCCCTTTCAACTAGTTCACAAGGTTAGGTCTCCTATCTTTCCCCTGACAACCTAAATGCCTTCCTTCCATTTGTTTAACCTTTTCTGGCTCTTCATTGTCTCCTGAAATGTGTCCAATTGGCTTGGGTTCCAAAGTCCCCTATTAGCACAAATGGGTGACTGCACATCACAGCCTTGACTGTCCTGCCTCTTCCATCTCCACCTTTTTCAGGGAATGACGCTTCAATTCTTAGTGTCTGCCTCCTCTGGCCCAGAGATGGTCCTCTGCTCACTTCCAGCCCCTCTCTCTCCCAAAGCTAAACTTGGGTATCTGCCCTCCTGGAATCATGTCGACTTCAGAAGGGCAAAAGACGAGAAATGCCCCTAGATCGTGATGGGTATCTCTGTGATCTAAGCTAGGAGAAGGAATTTATTTCTTTCTTCCAGCTTTGGGGATAACTATTTCACCAGATCAATACAGGCAGAGAAGGTTAACCTCAGCATTGATTGACTCTGGCTGACTGGAACCGAAGTCTTTACACAGAAATGTAGCAATGAAATGGCCTCGTGATTAACGATCCAGTCAATGAAGATGCACTAAAAAATAACATTTACAAACCTCCGGTTGCCTTCTTCTTCTCCTGTTCTGATGGTGGTAAAATCAGAATCCTGAGCCCACCCCCTAGTTTTATAGATGGAGAAGTTCAAGCTTAGGGAAACAAAATTTCTCACAGAGGTCCACATGATCAGTTCAGGTACAAATGGGGACTGATCCCAACCCAAGGACCAGTGTCACTCCGGGCCTCTCTTACAGGTGACTACAATGCACGCACTTCTGTAGATAGGGGTCTCAGATAAACCCACTTCAAATTCTGCTGGATACAGATCATGTTTTAGTCAACATTTCTATACATAGCAGAACAATTAAACATTGGGGTTCTTTCCACATGTTCTTATCTAGTCCTTATGATATAACCAGAGACTAACTTTTAAAGAAGCTGCTCAGTGGGATTTAATTACCTAGATGATTCACATCCCTCTTCATTTGGTTCCTATGTATTCTTTAAAAAATTTGCCTGAAGTATTCAGGCTAACAAATGAACCATTTTGGGATGCTTGACATGAAGAAAATGAGTTTTAACTCCATTTCAACCCTATGTAGGAAGACATTTATTTAATTAATCAGTCAATTGTTTACTTCTAGACTTTCTAATAAACCATCATATTAATATCACATTACAGGTGAGTACTCCTTATCAAAAATGCTTGAGGCCAAGAAGTGTTTTGGATTTTGGAATATTTGCATATACATAATGACATATCTTGGGGATGGAACCCAAGTGTAAACACAAAATCCATTTATGTTTCATATGCCTTATAAATGTAGCCTGAAGGTAATTTTCAGAATATTTTAGAATAAATTTGTACATGAAGTAAAAGCATGCAGTGCAGAATTGTCCACTTGTAGCATAATGTTAGTTCTCAAATGTTTCAGATTTTGCAGAATTTTGGATTTTAGATTTTCAGATGAGGAATGTTCAATTTGTATTTAAGCCATCGTCTTTGATGACAGGTTATACTAATAAAATGTTTGCAAATCTATTATTGCTCAAGAAATGGTCCAACTAGTCTCTATACTTTTGGATAATAATCAGAGACTGTAGACCTTATTCAGAAGGCCATTTATAGAGGTGTAGGGCTTTTCTCCTTCTGAAATCACTTATAAATTATTAAAAATGTCTATAATGTGTCAAACCAGGCAAACATTTTAATTGTTGTTTTGCAAAACAAAACAAAACCCTAAGAAAAGTCTAAAATACGTGTAATTATTTTCTGTGTATTCCATAAGGATCAGATTGATACTTTATCAATTTATCCCTGACACTCGGTAAGTGCCTGATTACATGGTAGAAACTCATAAAAATGCACTAATGGGTAAAATTATTTATTAAATAGATGATAGATAATTAATACACATTTATAGTTTAAGAGGAAAACTGGCCGGATGTGGTGGTGCACGCCTGTAATCCCAGTACTTGGCAGGCTGAGACAGGAGGATCGCAGGTTTGAAAACAGCCTCAGCAACTTAACAAGGCCCTCAGCAACTTAGTGAGACCCTGTTTCAAAAATTAAAAAAATGAACTAGAGGTGGGGGTGTAGCTCTGTGGTAGAATGCCCTTGAGTTCAATCTCCAGTACCACAAAATAAATGAATTAATTAAAATAAAATGAAAGGAAAGGAAAAGAAAGCTGTCAAAACTATAAATAATTTGTCTAATGGCCAAATAGAGCAGATGGGATAACACTGAGAAGGGGACTGTTGCTCCTATCCTCTGGTTTACACAGACACATGTTAGATGCATGAGGACCTGTTTCCAACAGGCTGGGACACAACTTTTCAAAATGTATTTCAAAGGATGGTAAAATTATGCTACAGATTTCATGAGGTGCTTCTTTGATTTTTTGCAATTTATTGAAGATTTTAGTCTAGAGTTTATTAAAACTGTGGCGTTGATGCTGAATTATTCCTTATTCTTATTATTAATACTATTGCTAATAAAAATGAGTGAAGGGACATATGTAAGTCAAGTGACGTTGTTACTGTGGTATAAAAAAAACAAAGCACACATGCAAACAAGCTTTCTGGGAAGCAAAGAAAGAACCACTAGCTGAACTGATGACAGAATGTCATGTGGTTACAGTTCACTCTGTCTTTCAAGTTTTTCCAGTAGAAAGATCTAGAAGCTGGGACCTGGACTGGGTGAGTTGATCCTGTTGGAGATCTTGACTGTCATGAACTCCATGTACACCACCAGATGGCAGAAGCTCCTTGGTATGTATGAGAGGTCTTTAGGGACATGTTGGGATTAAATCATTTGTACCAAATTTTAAAAATTTAGGTCAGAAAGAGGTAAGAGATAGAATACATATAATATCACTGGGATTCTTTTGAAAAACATATTTCCATAAGTGTGTAGCCTTACTCGTTAAATCAAAAAGGAAGATTCATCTGAACAGAATCATTTATATATTCGTAATTCTTATTCTAGTATATTTGCATGCCTAGAGTTCACTTTTACAGAAAAACAAGTCTCTGAAAGACAGAAGTCCGGAGATCATATTCCACTGCTGTGTCTAAGGGCTGAATACATAACCTGCTGAATTAATGTACCTGAAACACAATACTGAGAGGCCGGGCCACCTTGGTTAATGATACTTCTAAGAGCAATGCTTTGGTTAGAAAGGGACACTGGGTTTTGCCGCAGACAAATGTAAGAGGGCACTGGAATGCCTGTCTCTGCTGTACATGTTAATTCATTTGAATCCTTTTCTTTCCAGTAATTTAAGATCCATTAACTTCCTCAAGATACAGTAAATTGATATGGTTGATACTACAGAAGAGAGATCCAGGAAGGGCTCAGCACAGACAATAAAACCTGATCCTTTCCAGAGGGGTCTTTCCAGTGGTTCTGGAGAAGCTGTGGTCAGGTTCTTTGAGCAGAACATCTAAACTACTTGTTGTATGTGGTCCTGCTGGGCACTTTTGTATTTTAACTATTTCCTAGTAGGATAACCAGAAACTCTAGTTTCACTAAAGTAGTGTTATCCAATATACACTAATCTATGCTGTATTTTAAAAATAAAATATATTTCTATTCTACATTTTAAAAATGTAAATATGAAGAAGTGAAATTAATTTTAATAATATATTTTATTTACCAGAGTATATCCAAAATATTATTATTTTGGTATGCAATCAATATAAAAATTTATGAGTATGATGCTTTACATTTCTTGAGCTGAGTCTTTAAAACAAATTTACCAAGAGCTGTGTGCATGTATGTTAACACCAAACTGATATTCATTGTGATGTGAGACTACAAGGTACAAATAAAAACATGTAAAAAAGTAAAAAGAAAAAGAAAAAGAAAGAAGTTTTAAAGTATAATTAATGTTCATAATAATATAAAAAATTAAAAATAAAACAAATTTAGTGTGCAGTTTATACTTATAACACATCTCAACTCAGACTAGTATACTTAAAATGTATGAAGTGCTCAGTTGCTACCATAATATTGGGCAGCATGACTTCATCCTTCCAACAAATAGAATAAATAAATCCTTTTATAAATCGTACCAACCAAATTGTCCTGAAATTTGTTTACATCTTTCACTGCTGCAGTTTTGAAGATTATTTTAGTTGTTACCTGAAATTGATCATGTCTGTGCACAATGAAATATTGAACAGATTTTTTGATAAGATTTAGATGAGATAAAATAATGTTCTTAAAATGAAGACTAGTAAATAAAATCCTTCCATTACTACTCTATCTCGATATCGACTGCAAAATAATAAAGATTCTTTTCATTGAAATCATATCTTAAAATCTTCTAGTTTTATCAGGGAGAAAGATACTTGACAACACAGCAACATTCCTATTTTTAAACTAATATTTAGAATGAATTAATTGGCAAGGAAAAAAAGGGAGAAATTCTCAGATTCTAAAGGGATAAGACCTATAAATAATTTGGGGGCACTATTTGGTTTTGATCTTGGACCTACTTCGCTATCTGTACAGAAACTTAGATCATTTGGGGATGTTAGCTGTTTGGGATCTTTTCTTTAACACACACTGTGCAGCTTGAAGGATTATGAGATAACATCAGTCTATTTTGCCACCTCGGCAGGTATTTTTAGCTTCCCCATCATCCAGATGCAGCAACACAGGGACTGTATGAGAAACAGCAGCGTGTGTAGGTACCGAGGTGAGTGGGAGGCTGCGCCGCACCAGCAACTGCATAATGAAAGACTCCAAATGTCAGTGCTGATGTTCGATACAGGAGCCCTGAAGTTGTTCTGCCACATATTTATATCGCTCGCTAAAGAGCCCGAGACACTGCTGCTTAGATAATATTATGGTGTGTATTTTCTAAAATAGACTGTAGACAGCCCTTGCCAAAATGGTTCTATTTTTAATTTGCTGTTTATTTATTTTAAGGGGTGGGGAGGGATTTAGCACCTATTGGCTGGGAAAGCCACTAGGTGGAGAGTTTAGAAGTGAGGGGAAGGCATACAACAAGGACGACCAAGACTAACAGGTTCAGTTTTGAACACATCTGTGAGGCAGAGGAAATGGTCTGTCCCTTTTCTTGCCATCCCTCTCCTCCAGTTTTCTTAGATGAGGGCGTCCTTATGTTGCCTTCTGCCAGCAATCTGTATACCCTATTTTGGACCAATTCTGTAGATATCACTTGGTTTCCCAACTTTTCCAAACCCTTCCTCTTCCTGCCCAAGCAGACCTTATCATAAAGCTCCATTCACTGACCAATTGACCAACCAATCTACAAGCAAGCAGGCACCTAACGGTCTAGCACTGCTCTAACCCCCAGCCTTTTCAAGATGACAGCTTCTCCTTGGCATCCAAACAGTATCTCAGAAGAAAACACCCTTTTTTAGGGTTTGGCTCTGGACTGTACCTCAAAGTCTTGTTTTGTTTTTTGTTTTTTTAATTTATATTGCTTTTTTATTTTTTAAATGTGCTTTTATTGGTGCATTATAGTCTCACATCAGAATGAACATCAATTTTTTTTTTTGCGGTACTGGGGTTTGAACCCAGGGGGATTCCACCTCTGGGCTATACCCCCAGCCCTATTTTTTATTCTTTATTTTGAAACAGGGTCTCACTAAGTTGCGGAGGGCCTCACTAAGTAGCTGAGGCTGCCGCGAACCTGGATCCTCCGGTCTCAGCCTCCCAAGTACTGGGATTACAAGCGTGGGCCACCACGCCCAGCTATGAACATCAATTTGACAGTAACATACATGTACACAGCCCTTGGTGTGTCTTCCCCCTCCTCCCCCCCAATCACAGAGTGCTGAGATTGCTGTTGATAGATTCTCATATGTACACATGGTCGATGGTAGCAATTCCATTAATGAACTTCATTCTTCCCCTTCCCCTTCCCATAGATCACTTCCCTGGCTCCACTGAGGCTTCTCCACTATTGTCTGGAGTCCCTTTTGTATCCCCACTACTTCCTAGCTTGTGCATATTAGAGAAAATATATGACCCTTCTCTTTCTATGATTGGCTGATCTCACTTAACAATAAATGTTGGCAAGGATATGAAGAAATAGGAACTCTCCTGCACTGGTGGTGGGAATGCAAACTAATTCAACCACTATGGAGATCAGTGTGGAGATTCCACAGAAAACTGGGAATGGATCCACCATATGACCTGGCTATACCACTACTGGGTATCATACCAAAGGGATTGAAATCAGAAAACTACAGTAATATATGCATACCCATGTTCACAGCAGCACAATTCACAATAGCCAAATTATGGAACTAACCTAGATGTCCATCAACAGACAAATGGATTATAAAATTATGGGAAATACACTCAGCAATAAAGAACAAAATAATACCATTTACAAGAAAATGGAAGGACCTGGAGAACATTATGTTAAGTGAGATCAAAGTCTCATTTTGAAAGATGGGCCGATTGGGACAAGGCTCAGAGCTGGGGCTTTTAAGCCACGATTGGATCATGATGGCTGAATGGACTACTGAGAGGCGGGACCTAGTTGGAGGAAGTAGGTAACTGGCAGCATGTCCTGGAAAGGTTTATCTTCTCTCCAGCACACCTCTCTTTCTCTCTCTCTCTCTCTCTCTCTCTGCTCAGCTGCTATGAGCTGAGCAGTGTTCCTCTGCCACACTCTTCCACCATGATGTTTCTGCCTTGGAGCCAGCTGACCATGAACAGAAAAACTTGAGCCAAAATAAATCATTCCTCCTCTAAGTTGTTCTTGTCAGGTATTTTTGGTCACAGCGACGAAAAACTAACACACATACACACACACACACACACACACACACACACACACACACACTTCTAATTCCAAAACAAAGATATATATTCAGTGATGTATGTTTCATATGGAAGAGAAAAAGAGCAAGAGCAGGATTTAGAAAACAGGCAGAGGAACATCATTTTAGGAAGGCAGGGCTTTGGGGCCAATCAGGGTGCACTGCTTGCCCCATCCAAACCCAGAGAGACTAAAAGGATTCTCATCTTTGAGCAGTAGATCAGCTTCCATGCCCTGGCATTTATTTCCATTTGGTTCTCACTTACTCAGTGTGATGTGGAAATCAGTGTATTTGATTAATATATATTAGCATCATGGAAATACAAAAATGGACAATGAAGCAGGGCTTCTAGGGCTTCTCTTGATTAGCGGACATTTTTACTAGAGATTCTTAATTATTGAGTCACTATTTCACTGGCTATTTGGAATTAGTCTGTATAAATCACATTAAACCATAAAACTGGCCCAAGATGTGAATTCAGAGAACTTAAAGAGAAAGAGAAGAATTCTGGAAGCCAGTTAGTTAAGGTGTGAGACCTGTATAAATCCTTTAAGCCCCTCTAAACCTCCTTCATCAGATTTCAATGATAAGCAAAAGACAGAATGCAGAGGCCTGAGGAAATATTGCCCACTGTTATCAACTCTCTCTATAAATATATTCAGCAAATACTTATTTTCTCTTTGTGCCCCAAGTATAGAGCTTCAGGAACTAGAAAGAATGGTAACTTAGACACAATTCCTTTTTCTACTAAACTTCACATTCTAGAAAATGGAATATAGTAAACAAAAACATAGGAAAGTTTTTTACATGCTATGAAAATAAAAACAAATGTAATAGGCTGGGGAGGGGCCCCTTCAAGTAAGGTAGTTTGTGATGAGCTCTTAAGAACAACATTTAGGACTGAGACCTGAGTTAGAAAATTTTACACTGAGATATACTGGAACATGTTTGACTTTGGTGGTTAAAAAAAATCCCAAGAGATCCAAGATGGTGACCAAGGGAGATACCACACTACGATCTCTCTGAGACTTGGATCTCAATCGCCATGAAAGCAACTTCTCGACAGGAGAAGAAAAGCAACAAAAACTTGAAGTAAACAACAAAAAGTTTGAAACACAACAGAATCAAAGCCAGAAGACAAAACAGAGGAAAGTAATACATGTGTATCTATGTTTATAGCTGCACAATTCACAATTGCCAAACTTTGGAACCAGCCAAGGTGTCTATCAACTGATGAATGGATCACAAAACTATGGGATATGTACACAATGGAATTTTACGCAGCCATAAAGAAGAACAAAATTACATCATTTGCACGGAAATGGAGAGAACTAGAGAACATTATGCTAAGTGAGATTTGTCAGTCACAAAGAGTGAAAAGTCGGATGTTTTCCCTAATATGTGGAAGCTAGGGAGAATGGGACTTAGAAGGGAACCCCACACAGAGAAGGAGAAAACTTTAGTTGAGTAAAGAAGACGACCTAACTGAGGGAGACGGGAGGGGGGAAGAGGGAAATACACTAATGCACATGATGTGTACACACAGACTTATCAGAGTCAATCACTATGCTGAGCACAGAAAGGAGGGAAGGGGGAGGGAATAGGGTGGGA
>PVJS01001075.1:0-105915 GCA_004027185.1 Glis glis | reverse complement strand
GAGAGAGAGAGAGAGACAGAGAGAGAGAGAGAGAGAGAGAGAGAGAGCTGAGGCTGGCCGCGAACCCAGATCCTCCGGTCTCCGCCTCCCAAAATACTGGGATTACAAGTGTGCACCACCACGCCTGGCGCTGATTAGAATATTTTAAAGTTTCATTTTGTAATAATCTCAGACTTATAGAAACATTGGAAAAGCAGTACAAAGGATTCCTATATATCCTTCATCCAGATTCCTCAGGTGGTAGCATCTTACACAGCTCCAGTGCAATGGTAAAAACAACAGAAAATTAACACTGGAGCAATGCTATTCTCTAATACACAGATCTTATGCAAATGTCTATAGTTGTCTCACTGCTGCCCTGGTCTATGATCATGCATGTCAAACTTATGCATCGGCTTGTCACTCAAACCCTCTGTAGTCTTCATCAAGCTTTCCTCCCAGCTTTAAGCCACTACTTCTGTGCATTTGACCTTTGCTCAAACCAAAGTGAACTCACCATGCTCCTAATTTCTCCTTTTTATTTCTCTGCTTATGCTGTTCCTTCTGTGTTGAATTCCTTTACCCTTCTTCACATCCAACAGAAAACTCTTAGACAAAAGTTAAACATCATAACTTCGCTGAATGCAACTTTTTCCCGGTAGCCCTGAAGGCACTTGGAAATTAACTTTAGAACTTTCGTCGTTTTGCTCTAAGTTATGGCACTTGGGTTACCTTCCTGATCTCCCACAGCAGATGGAAAGATACCGTGGGCAGGGGATGTCAGATTCAACGTTGTTTAGGCTGTCTCTGTCCTATCCTCTCAAGCTCTGAGCACAGTGCTTTGTGGAAGTAGGGGCTACTGAGTATGTTCTTCTGAATGAATGAAACTGCCTGTTTTTACTTAGAAAGAATACTAAATGTGACAAAATTTTCTTTATGGAATTTATAAAAATCTGGTCTTTCTAAGGGTAAATAATGTTGAAAGTACTCCTGTTATTATGAAATGCTACATTTTCAATTGAATAGTTATTCTTACCTTGGAGGAAAGATGAAACGTCTGCCAAGATCTGAATGGCATTAAATTACCCCCAGTAAAATGTCAATAAAATTAAATATCTTGCCTCTAATATCTCCATAAGCCTACAGTCACAATGTTTGTCTTGATTAATTATTAAACAGATTTCAGATTTTCTATATTAACAGCTTTTGTGCTAGATATGCTTTCTAATTAAGCCTTGCATTTCTCTGATGAAACTGTATTTAAGTCTACTGAATGTCTCAACTCACTTTTGCATTTAATAATCAATCTTTAGGAAATAACTTAAAAATGGTAGAGTAGTAATAATTTATGAAGACCTGCAAGCATGTCTAGAGTAATCATGAGCACCAGGGTTTAGGGGAATGTATTCTATTGTTTGGAAATGGTATGAGGTTTGTGGTTGGAGACACAAATGTCTGTGATAACTGAATAACATACAGAATAAAATCCTATCATATACA
Organism: Glis glis; assembly: GCA_004027185.1. Taxonomy (NCBI): domain Eukaryota; kingdom Metazoa; phylum Chordata; class Mammalia; order Rodentia; family Gliridae; genus Glis; species Glis glis. Next base: position 104,436 of record PVJS01001075.1, on the reverse strand, counting down.
TATCATTATGGAGAATGTTTTGGTATAGAAAGAATTTGATCTTTAAATGTTCACATGCTTTAAATTATTAAAACCCATAGATGCTGTTTACAGTGATTGACAACATTAGTTTTAGGTTTATACAAAATCATGCATCTATATTAGAGCTAATAATTGTAACCCAAAATGGATGGCTATGTGAAGATGGATATGTGATGTTATCTAGATAAATACAAGGTAGATTGCCTAAATTCCACTTAGGTCTTTATCAGTGGGCAGATGAGGGCTGCATCAATTTGGACCTAGTTCTAAAATTGCTAAACATTGCACATGAATCTATAACAGGCACAAGCATTAAAAGCAAGTGAGTGATACAGTAATTATTCATCCATAAAAGGAACAAAGTTCTGATATGTGCTGCATGGGCGGACCCTGAAAGACTATGCAAAGTGAAAGAAACCAGACACAAAGGACCACACATGGTGATTTCAATGAAATGAAATATCCATTCTAGGCGAATCTGCAGAGATATAACCTAGATTAGTAGTTGCCTAGGGTAGAAAGTGGCATAGACTGTGATAACTAAAGGGTGGGAAGTTCTTTTCAAGGTGATGAATACGTTGTAAATGGACTATAGTGATGGTCACACATATCTGTGAATATACTGAAAACTATGGAATTTTATACTTTCACTGGGTGAATAGTGTGGTATTTGAATTATAGGTCAATAAAATTGTTTGGGAGGCGGAGACCAGAGGATCCGAGTTCGTGGCCAGCCTCAACTCTCTCTCTCTCTCTCTCCCTGTTTCTCTCTCTCTCTCTCTCTCTCTCTCTCTCTACCTAGTGAGGCCCTCTGCAACTTCGTGAGAACCGGTTTCAAAATAAAAGTAGGGTTTTCAAAATAAAAAATAGGGCCGGGGGTGTAGCGTGGAGGTAGAACGCCCCTGCGTTCAACCCCCGGTACCGCAAAAAAAAAAAAATTGCACAAAACATGAACACTGAGAAATAGATGACTGAAATTCCCAGTTTGCCAAAGGGACACCAAGTCTGAACAGTTTTACTGGGTTCTTGACACCATGTGTTCCCACAGTCTTGAATATTGTTGACATGGAAATTCTTCTCCACAACCACTAACCCCTCTCAATGTTTTGATTGTCTAAAAAATGATTCCTTGGGTGAGTGGAACTTTAAGTCAGTGTTGATTCAGTTTTTTGAGTACAGAACTGAATACAGAGATCAGAAATGGTGTATAGATAGAAAGTGATCTAAATTTGTAATATTTCTATGCAACAAAATATCGTTCAAAATTTGGTATAGGCAGAAGTCATCTATTTTATATAAAAACAGATTCTCTGGGGAAAGGGGTTATTCTGAGAAGAATTTGGGGCAGGAGAAGTGACTATATTTTCTTTCTCATTCCAGCACCTAGAAATCCCAAACAAGTGCACACATGCATGCGCATGTGTGCGCGCATGCACACACACACACACACACACACCTCACATTCACTGATAGGTTTAGATTTTTATGAACATTGAAAGTCCCCATTTTTAACAACAAAACAGTGTCTGGGAGATGTTTTCAAGGGTAAAAGGAAACACTTTGAATTATTCACCTTACAAATCTCTTAACTCTCAGTTATATGAACTCTTACTGATATTTTCAAATAATGGGACTGCCTAGTAAACCCTATCAACCCAACTTTAACAGCCTAACAGCTCTGAGGGGTTACCACTGAGCTCAACAAAGGGCTTCAAGGAAACTGAGCGCTTCCTTTTCCCATGCCACGAGGGTGTGTGGTATTGTGTGAAGAGCATGAACTCTGGAGTCTGATTTGAAGTCCACCTTCACACACTTACCAGATGCGTGAACCTGGGTAAATCACTATAAGTCTCAATATTTATGTCTGTGAAAGTAATATACTTCATGGGTCATTTTGAAGATTAAATGAGTTCATACTTGTAAAGCTCTTAGAGTAGTTCTAAGGACATATTAAGAGTTTGTTAATTGAATGCAAATATTAGCGAGATTTAAAAAAGATTTAAAAAGAAAAAAAAACAACTTTCAACTGTATTTACATTTTTGGAGGGATACAATCGATTGCAACTGGAACTTATTTCAAAGGCTTAAACTTCATCATCTTTTGATTTGCATTCTTACACTGATGAGCGCTGTGACTGAATTCGCAACAGTGTTATCTGTTCCCATCATTGTGCAATTGATTCTATGGATGGAAGGAGCAGATATCTGTATAGCATTTTGAGGACAAAGATTCTACAGGATACCTTGTGATCTAACATTACTTTTTATCTTTTTTTTTTTCTTTTGATGCTGGGGGTTGAACCCAAGGGTATTTTACCTCTGAGCTACACCCTCAGCCCTATTTTATTTTTTATTTGGAAACATGCTCTCACTAAGTTGCCGAGGCTGGCTGCGAACCTGTGATCCTCCTGTCTCACACTCCAAGTACTGGGATTGTAAGCATACACCACCACGCCCCACTGCTTTTCACCCTTCTTTATGGAGTTTTAGTTTATCTCTAGACTGAATATGTTTGATATGAAGGGTAGTGTGATAGTTAATCTAATTTGTCAATTTGACCGGATCATTAACACCCAAGATCATGTGACTTTGGATGTGTAATAGCAGATTAAACAGAAAGTCCTGCCCTAAATGTAGGCAGCAGGGTTCTGATAGGTGCAGGACTTAGATAAAAGAAGGAGAAAGCCGCGTAGAGGGATGCGCGACTCTTTCCGAAGAAAATGCATCTGCTCTCATCTGAGATCGTCGGCCTCCAACTCCGCCGTTTCTCTGAAGAGCTTCTTGATCTTCTGCTCTCATCTGAGATCGTCAGCCTCCAGCCCTTCGAACTGAAACTTCACCATCGTTTCTCCGAAGAGCTCTTAGACCGCTCGACCAGCTACTGGTTCCTCTGACTCTCCACTTGCAGTCGGAACTCGGGACTACATTGTAAGCTGATCTGATAAATCCCTTTTTCCATATACTCATTCTGTGAATTCTGTTAGTCTAGTGAACCCTGACCAATACAGGCAGAGAACAGGGATAAACATTGTTATGGCCAGAGAGGTACAACATAAAGGACACAGGGATGATGAAAAACTGATTCACAGAGCTCCAGGATCCCAGCTCCAACCACGGTGACAACCTCCCAAGACGTTAAAGATGAGGCTTGTCACCTATCCAAACTGCAGGAGAATGTCTTGACACTGAGGATTCAGGACAATATATGTGTAAAATTAGTTCCAAAGAGGGATCGATAAGGGAAGTTTTAAAGCTCTTTCCCAGGTTCTAGAACACGAGTGATGGGATTAGCGCTTTGTGATACTCTCCCTAGGAGCAAGGGCGTGCATGATGGTGGGGCAGAACTGGGCCCCAGATGGCTATTTAGGAAGTCACTGGCCATCCTCCAGGGAGAAGTGACGAAGGGAGAAGGCAGGGGCGTGAGGCTGGAGATGAGGGACTCTAATCCTGCCACTGGACCTGGGACAGTCTTTGCTTCCTCACCTCCTACACAGGTTACATTTTGCTTCTCCTCTCAGACTGTTCACAACCTTTCTTTGGGTCCCTCGCCGATCTTGAACTTGGTGTTGCTGACAACTTGCAGGAGTCTTGCAATAGGACTTCTGTGTGACATTAGGGCAGCAGGAACCTTCTCTCAGCCTTGTACTCTATCTCTCCTGCTGCTAAGAAGAAAATCCACGGGGACTGCTGCTGAGCAGGGAAGGGAGCATGGGCAGGATGGAATCCTGCATTGGGGCATGTGGGGGATGGTGAGAATGCTCCTCAAAACCCTAAGACTCTTCCAAAACCCTGTCCATCACCACCTTTGTCAGTTCTTCTATTTTTATTTTTTTCATTTCCTGGAGTGCTTATGACTGGGGTTTCCTTTCTTCCAGTTTTAAGCCCTAGCCTTAAATGCAGAATTGTTCAGTTCACCAGAAGAGCAGTATCCATGGGTAAATCATTCAATATTTCCCTCACATTTGGTAGAGAGCTGCTGTCCTGAAACCCCAAGGGACCTCGCCTACCTACCACCTATCATCCTGGCCATCTATGCCAGTCCCTCTCCTAGGCTCTTCTAGACATTTCAATCCTTCTAGTAGTTGAAGGGCTAATCCTGGTGCAGCAGGGCATTCAGGATCTGACCCATCTGAAAGTTGCCCATCTGCTTGCTTGGCTCCTGCCTGCCCCAACCCTGGCATGCTGTTAAACATTGTGATCCTCACCCCTGTTTACAGTAATAAGGTAGACATTTCAGCACATGTTAGGCAATGCATGCAGGATACAGGAATAATCATTCAGATTTTAAACAGTCAAAATTCTAATAGTAAACATATATAATTGAATAAAATAAGTAAAAAATAGAAGAAACCCATATAAAATCAAGCACAACAATAATGCGTAAATGTTTATCTGTGGTTTTGTTTTTGATTCCATTTAACCAAGGTCAACTGTCTGAAAATATTAAGTGGGAAATTCCCCAAATTAGCAATTCATAGTTTTAAATTGCATGCAGTTCTGAATGTCAGTGTGATAAAATCTGGCACTGTCCTGCTCTGACCTGCCCGGATCACAAAGCATCCATCATCCCCCTGCCCAGTGTATCCATGTGGTATATACTACCCACCCATTAGTCAGTAGCTTTCTTGGTTATCCGATTAACTGTCATAGTATGGCATATTTTGGCAGTGGTTGTTTTAAGTAACCCTGTAGTGTCTACAAAGCCCAAGAGTAATGATGTTGGCAATTCAGATATACTGTAGAAGCTATAAAGTACTTTCTTTAAGTGAAAAGATGTAAGTCTTTAACTTAAGGAAAGAAAAATAAAATCACACACTGAGGTCCCTAAAATCTATGGTTATCATTAATCTCTTACTGTGTCTAATTTATAAATTAAACTTTATGATAGGAATGTATGTATAAGAAAAAAATTATATTGTAGGATTCAGCACTACCTGTAGCTTTGGGCATCCACTGTGGGTCCTGGAATGTAACCCCTAAGAATAAGTGAGGACTACTATAGTTTCATAGTTATGAAAAAATTCAGAATATATTTTATTTTAGTATAAACTATAAAGTATTAAAGTTTTGTCTTGCAATTGTATCACAGAAGAAAAGAGCAATGACAAATCCTTTTATTTCCTGAAGATTGGATAATATAGTCAGAACTATGTACACAGCACTGGCAGCTTCAAATGTTCACTGTAGTGTTGAGGCATTCATTTGTAAGTGAAAAGTACTTTTAGGTGGCAACACATACAGTTTATTTAGAGTTACCTTTAGGGTATACTTTTATGTGACAGTCCAGCTCCTTATCAAATACTTTCACCTTGCTATTCATTTGGGTTGGAGTTACTTGGGAAAATGACTTTTTGATTCCACAGTGTTCTATCACACTGTAAAGATTTGGACACCATGTGTCATTCACAAAATGGTTTAGCAATTTACTATTAGTATTTTTTAAAGGAAGATGATTTGTCCACATATTAAAGATTCTAGGGGAATATTTTTGATATTAAGAAAATTGATTAGAACCTTTAGAATCCAATACATGTTAATAGAATTATTTTATTTTAATTTTTTGGATTTTATTTTTATATATTTATTTTTTGGTGTATGGTAATCATACATCATGATGAAGTTCAGAGTGATAGAGGCGTACATGCACACAGCACTCAGTGAGCCCTCCCCCAGCTCCCTCCCCACTTCCTTGCCCTCCCATGCACAACATTTTGATTGGCATTGATAAATTTGTGAATGTACATCATGTTCACTGAAGTGTTTCCCTCGTCAAGTCTTCTTCCCCCTTCCCGACTCCCTCCCTTAAGTCCTCTTTATCACTCCACTAGGGTTTCTCCTCCTTTCTCTGGAGTCCCTCCTGTGTCCCAATTTCTCCCTAGCTTCCACATATGAGGGAAAACATCTGACCTTTCACTTTTTATGACTGACTAATGTCACTTAGCATAATATACTTTAGTTACATCCATTTCTCTGCAAATTCACCTAACTCCAATTAGAATGGAAATCATTAAAACACAAATAATAATGAATGCTGGTGAGGATGTGGAGAAGTAGGAACTCTAATACATTGTTGGTGGGATTGCAAATTAGTGCAACCACTTCGGAAGTCAGTGTGGAGGGCCCCCAGAAGAATGGGAATGAGGCTGCCATAGAACCAGCTATACTATTCCTGTGTATCTACCCAAAGAATTGAAACAAGACTACCACAGTAACACATGCATATCTATGTTTATAGCAACACTATCCATAATTGCCAAACTATGGAACCAGCCCAGGTATCCATCAACAGATGAATGGATTACAAAATCATGGGATATTCACACAATGGAATTCTACTAAGCCATAAATAAGAACAAATAGAATTCTTTTTTTTTTTGTTGTTGTTGTACTGGGGATTGAACCCAGGGGCATTCTACCTCCGAGCTACAACCCAGCCCTATTTTGTAGTCTTTATTTTGAAACAGGGTCTCACGATGTTGTGGAGGAACTCACTAAGTAGCTGAGGCTGGCCGCAAACCCAATCCTCCGGTCTCAGCCTCCCAGGTTCTGCAATTACAAGCGTGCACCACCACACGCGCATTTAGAATTCTTTTATATTTTAAAATAAACTGAAAAATTTTAAAGAGAAAATTGGTATCCATGTTTTTTTTGGGGTTTTTTTTGCGGTACCGGGGATTGAACGCAGGGGCATTCTACCTCCGCGCTACGCCCCCGGCCCTATTTTTTTATACTTTATTTTGAAACCGGGTCTCACGAAGTTGTGGAGGGCCTCACTAGGTAGAGAGAGAGAGAGAGAGAGAGAGAGAGAGAGACAGGGAGAGAGAGAGAGAGCGCGTGCGTGAGCTGAGGCTGGCCGCGAACCCGGATCCTCCGGTCTCTGCCTCCCAAAGTACTGGGATTACAAGCGTGTGCTACCACGCCCGGCCCGTATCCATGTTTTTAAAAGTAAAGAACATATATACTTTACTACAGGTTCATATGTACTGCTATATTTGTCCATGTATGCGTATCAATCCTTCAATATACATGGACAAATGACAGTATATTTTATGTATACATGTAAATATGATTATAGAAACCTAGAATAATCAGATTCCCTGTTATATGTCCCAAGGGAAATTCCTTGGCATTGAAATATTAATCCCTTTCTTTGAATTCAATGTCAAATTTGCCTTTCTTTGAACTAGAACACAAAAAGTTCTTTGATTTTTTTCTTATGCTAATCTTTCATCTTTTTAGAAAATTATGATTCAAATGTGATCTAAAACACTATTTTAAAACTTGAGATGTGCAGTTTAAAAACAATAATTAATAGATTAAGCAAACTAAGATTGCCACATGGGTAGCCCTAAATGAGCCATGCCTCCTGGTGCCTTCTTTTTTTTTTTTTTTGAGGTACTGGGGATTGAACCCAGGGGCACTCTACCTCCGCGCTACACCCCCGGCCCTATTTTGTATACTTTATTTTGAAACCGGGTCTCATGAAGTTGCGGAGGGCCTCACTAAGTAGAGAGAGAGAGAGAGAGAGCGAGCTGAGGCTGGCCAGGAACCCGGATCCTCCGGTCTCCACCTCCCAAAATACTGGGATTACAAGCATGCGCCACCATGCCCGGCTTCCTGATGCCTTCTGTAGCCCTCCCCTATTAAGTCTAGGTGTGGTCCTGTGACTTGCTGTAGTCAATGGGACAATAGCAAGCATTACTAGAGGGGAGGCTTAATAAGTGCTTGCATGCTGGGACTCCTCTTAGAACCCAGCTGCCTTGTTGTAAGAGAGCCTGCCCAGTTTTCTTCACTGTTATGATTAGATATAGAATGACCCCTTAAGAGCTCAAGGTTGATGTAAGTTAAGTCATGAGGGTTGTAATCTCATCAGTGGATAAATCGACTGGAATGGATTTAGCTTGGTGGTAACCTAGGCTAGTGGGGTGTGGCTAGAGAAGGTGGGTCCCTGGGAGTGTGGCCTTAGGGATCGTGCTTGTTTCTTGGAATCCCCTTGCTTGCTTGCTCTCTCTGGTTTCTGGTCTCCAAGATGTGAGTGAAACCTGGCACTCTCCCTCTCTCTACTTCCCACCACCATGCCCTGAGATCCATGGTCCCCAGCCTCGTGTGGACTGAACCCCAAAATCTCCAAGGAAACTGAGCAAATAAGTCTTCCTTCCTTTAAGTTACGAGGTCTTTGGATTATAGCAGTCAGAATGCTGACTAATCCATCCACCTTATGGAGGAGAGTGGCAACCAACAGCCAGCACCAGAGAGTCAGAGGGGCCTCCTTGGACATCTCAGTCCTGGTAGAGCTCCAGTTAAAAGGATCACCTGAGTGACCCTAGCCAATATCCTGTGGAGCAGGAGAACTGCCCAGCTGAACCCTGCCAAGTTCCTGGCCCACAGAACTCTAACAATAATTTCATATTGTTTTAAACAGTTACATTTTGGAGTCACTTGTTACATAACAGTAGATAATGGATACAGGAAGTGAGAAAGATTTCTCAAAGTTCTTTCTTGAAACAATTCTAACAGTACATTTTTCGTTCACACACCCCTCTTACATTTCTAGTATATTTATCATTGAGCCTGCATCTACTGACTGTAACCAGTTGGACAGAAGAAATGAGATGGCTAGTTTGTGTGAAAAGTGTGGTTGATATGGCTGTATAGTATTTTAATTCAAACTAAATGGCAAGCCCTTGGTAGGTCTCAAAGGAGCACCACTCTTGATGATGTTATGAATTTTAAATTAATTCTATTCCACTCTGTGGTCAAGCTGTGGGTAGGACAGTCTGACAGAAAGAAATTACCTTTAAGGAATCCCTGGTTCATAAACGTTCTGTGGTCTAATCAAGCCAATTCCTTTCTCTATTTCTCTGTATGAAATTGCATACCAACACTGAGTCCTAAGGGTCTCTGAAGGGATTAGCTTTTTAAGGAATAATTATTTGAAATGTGAGGTTTATTAGATGGAGTAAGCCATTGAGTGGGTTTATCTTTCCATCCTTCTTTCTGTAGAACTAACATGCATTAGTAGAAGAATGCATTAGTCGCAGAGCCTGAGGTAGCTAATGGAACCTTCTGGGGGATTGTGATATTATTCCACTGAATAGTGTGGATTGTATCTCAAGTTAGAAACCATAGCAACAAACTGGTTCTAAAGAAAATCTTTGGATACCAAGAAGAAAAAGGTGTCACCCATCATTATGGGTGACTAACGGCACCATAATTGCTGCTATTTCCTCTGTCACTGTTTCCTGTGTGCTTCTCTGTAGCACTATCTACCAAGTAGGCAGATACAAAATAACAACAAAGAACAGTGCTGATCAGATAAAGGCACAAAAGAGACAACCTACCGAGAGCAGTATTTGGATGGCACTGTGGATGACCTCCAGGTACTGAAAGTCCACGACACAGCCTGTGACAGAGACGTAGGTGTAATCCTCCATCATGCCATGGGCTGACGGAGGGAGTACTCTCCGGACACACCCAGGCCCGTGTTCCCTCCACCATGACCGATGTACAGAGATGTTGAACGTCATCAGATCTGTATCCTAAGTGGGACGAGAAAGAAGAACAAAATCCTTTAGTGTTTACACTCTGTGATCCAATGTTGCCTACATTTGCTTGCGGAATTTCTAAATTACTCCCTGTTCCAGTTTGTAATGCTTATGAAACTTTGTAATGCTTATGAAACTCCAGTTTGTAATGCTTATGAAAGTTATATACTTAAATCTATTATTTTTAACTTTCAACCACTTAAATCTATAAATTTTATCTTATAGAATTAATATTTTATTGAGTACTTATTATATACTACTTAATATATTATTTGAAATACATATACCTATTTGAGATGTCTCCTCTAATGATAAATTCTGGTATTTTTTGGAGTTAAATATTTGTCACACACATGTTTGTACAATGTATATAATATATATTTAAATTTATTTCATTAGAACCATATTAATATATTATTGATTTATCCTTTATCTTCTTCAACTATCTCATCATTTTTCCTTTTTATCTGAAGATTTTATGAGGCTACTTGTCCCATGATGACAATTTCCAGACTCTTGTGCTATTCGTTGCTAAACTATTTTCAGATACTTTTAATTTTCTCCATAGGCTCCCAAGAATGATTGTTTACTTCTTATATTTTTAAAGAACTCCATGGCTATTTAGTATTTTCTAAAAATAAAGGCTTTATTGTTTTTGAAACTTAAAAAATAAGAAAGAAGAACAAAAGCAGACAATGGTATTACGTGATGTCTTCGACTTTGATCTTGGGAAGAGTTCAGGGTGGATGATATTGCTGACATGATTTCAATTTAGAATAGAAAGGAACAAAAGACAAAGCCAAAAATGGCTGTGTGTATCACATCCCCTTTTTTTTTGTAAGGTTAGCACACAACAAAAATCTAGAGATGAGATCCTCCATATATGTTTATTGAAAAATTATTTTGCTTTTAAAATATTTTTGCTTCCTTTTCCTATTGGAGCATTGTTATTGATATCACCATCATAGGCTAAGTTTTACTGAGTGCTTGATTGCAAGTTAGTCATTATTCTAGGTGGATTTCATATATAACAGCTGGTTCTGGGTATACATAGGGGATTGGTTCTGGGACCTCCTACAGATACCAGAACCTACATATGCTCAAGTCCTTTAAATATTTGCACATAACCTATGCACATCCTCCTGTAAACTTTAAAACATCTCCAGATAACTTATAATACCTCATTACTTAATCTGTGTAAGTACTATGCAAATAGTTTTTATACTGTATCATTCAAGAAATAGTGAGAAGAAGTCTGTACATACATATATACATACATACATACATACATGTTCAGTACAGACACAATTTTTTGATATATTCCATGGTCAGATGGTTGAATTGATGGGTATGAAACCCATGGACCTGGACATGGAAGGATGCCTGTATATCCTTTTTATGTTCATGTAGGTATTATTATCAAACTAATTTATAGTAGGATGAATAACTGTCTCCCTGGAAGATATTTATGTCCGAACCCCTGGAATCTGTGAATTTTACCTTATATGGCAATAAGGGAATTTGCAGATTTGATAAAAATCAAAGAGCCTGAGTCAGGAGATTATCCTGGATTAACTGCATAAGTACTAACTGCAATCACACCTATTTTTATAAGAGGGAATCAGAGGAAGATTAGATACAAAGAAAAAGAGGAGAATGCAATAGAACCATAGAGGCAGAAATTAGGGTGAATCAGTCAATAGCAAAGGAATGTTAGCCACCAGAAGTAGGAAGTGGCAAGGAAAGAAGCTCCAGAGAGAGAGCATGGCTCTGTCAACACCCTGAATTCAGCTCAACGAAACTACTTTCAGACTTCTGGCCCCCAGAACTGTGAAAGAAGAAATCTCTGTTGCTTAAGCCACCAAGTTTGTGGTAACTTGTTACAGCAGTTATAAGAAACTAATACAGGTGAGTAGGTAAACCACAGAGAAGCAAATTAATTTGTCCAAGGTAGCACAGCTAGTTAGTGGGTAGGGCTAGTTCCTGATCCTATACAATCTAGACTCTTGGCTATTGTGGATCTCTCTCACATTACCTGACATCTTTCCCCTCCCCTGACCATTTCTCATGCATGGAAGGGAGCTAGGCCTTTCCTCCTCAATTGTTTCTAGAAAATATCACCACAGTTAATGAAAAAAAAAGAACAAGGAAGTCACTCCTAAATTTTCCCATATCGAAAGGTCTTCAGAGTTCTTAGTGGAGACAACAGCCCAGGACTTTGGATCCTCAAGATGTGTCTTTAGTATAAATTGAGCATCCCTAATCTGAAAATCAGAAATTCAAAATGTTCCAAATCTGAAATGTTTTGCGCGCCAATATGACAATACAAGTGGAAATTTCCACACCTGACCTCATGTGGTAGGTTACAGTCAAAGCACAGGGGTACTAAAAATATTGTATCAAATATCTTCTGTCTATGTGTATTAAGATATACATAAAACATATATGAATTTCATGTTTAGACTTGAGTCCCATCCCCAAGATATCTTATGTTACTCAAATATTCAAAAAAATTTGAAATCTCAAACACTTCTTCTCCCAAGCATTTTGGATAAAGGATACTCACCTTGTACTTCTGTAGTATCAGATATGAAGGTCTAAGATCACCATATTTTTGTCATAAACAATAGACTGAAAAGAAAGGATGAGAACCCAAGTTCTTGGTGTCCAAATAAAGGCTTAAAGTACCCATGTGAAGCACAAGAGAGAAGGGGTGGTGGTGAAGAGGGTCAGGTGGCACCTGAGCCAGGGCATTGCACACACAGTAGGGCAGCTGTGGATACAGACACAAAGTCAGCTTTTGCTGCTTTCCCAGCCTCCATTCTTTCTGAGCAGATCCATTATCATTTGTGCCACGGGGCCACTTGGGAGCAAGCGGAGAGGAGAGGCCCAGAGGCTGCTCACTGACTGTAGGTCAGCTATGTTCATCTGCGTATTTTCAGGTCCCTCTGAGAACAGTCTCCACACCAGTGGCCAAGGACACTCTCAGGTGCCTAAAATTGGGGCTGGAACTCTATAAACTTAGGGGAAGCTGGGGAGAAATGGAAATCCCTTGAACTTATAGATGGCTGACACTAAAAGGAAATCGGGTAGAAGTCTCTGAGCAGGGGTGGTGGGAAAACCCCTTCCCATACTCTGGTGTATATGGTAAGTGAATCATGCAGTTAGGAATATTCCCAGGGCAAAGGTAGTATATGCTTTTATATTTTTCCTCAGTTCAAGGAATTCAAAGTCCCATTATAAGTATGCCTCAAATTACACCGATAATATAGCATTTTACATCTTTTTTTGTTTGCTTTTGGTTGTTGGTTTGCTATTTAGTCACCTTCACAGTAATAGCGCTTTATTGATAATAAAACATTTTACATCATTTTTGTGGGTGGTTGATTTGCTACATGTATAATTTGCAGTTGCCCCGGGAAGGGAAAATATTATAGAAAAATAATTGCTTATGCTAGTGAATTCAGTTTAACACAAAGCAATTTACCTGCAGGCAAACTTCAGAGATGCACACTGATCTCTCCCTATCCTGATCATCAGATTTAATCTCCTACAGTTAGTCTTGATCACTACAGAAGAAGTATGCATTATTTCCATCTTAATAGAATTCATTAGGTTCAGGATGAATTAGCATGATCTCAAAATTCATGGCAATTTCTATTCTGTAAGCATTCATACCCAGTGACCTTTTCTATGGCAGAATGTAAGTTCCTTTCAATACGACTTTGACAAAAATTTATATTATGCAAATAAAACACTGGTCAATTTATGAACTAGTTGTACATATTTGTTACACTCATAAAATCTCTCAGCATAGTTCTCACTTAATCACTGGAGCTATAACTATTTATAAACTGCACAATTCTTTGCAATGATGGTATTAAAATTTGTGAACATCAGTAGCATAAAATTATACTTAAAGTTCAAACTTGAGTTTGCCATTAAATTGTACTTTAAGTTTGTGTCTGATCCCCCTTTCTCTCTCTTTGTCTTCTTTTCTTTTTGATACTGGGGATTGAACCTGGGGGTATTCTACCTCTAAGATACCCCCCAACCCTTTTTTATTTTTTGTTTTGAAACAGTCTCGCTTTATTGCTGAGGCTGTCTTAGAATCTGTGATCCTCCTGTCTCAGCCTCCTAAGTACTGGGTATACAGTAGTACACCACCACACCTGTCCTTGATTTCTATTTTTTTCAGTAATAGATTTTAAACATTAAAAACAATACAAAACATCACATGATAATTTGATTTCTTATATAAGGCATGTCAGATGAAATGCAATCCAAAAAACTGCAAGAGGTTTTATAGAAAGAAAGAAAGAAAGAAAGAAAGAAAGAAAGAAAGAAAGGAAGAAAGAAAGAAAGAAAGAAGAAAGAAAGAAAGATCACTAATTTTATTGAAGCTTTTTGTAACCACTCCAAGGCCTATTGTCTTCAAATACCTGGATTAATGCTCAACCATAGATAATGTAATATTACAAATAATTTTGAGTAGCTCAGATGTTATTTCTCTTTCTCTTATTGCAATTAGCATGCTATGTGATGATTTAAGCACAGTATGGTTAGGAAAGTTGATGCAACTGATGTTTTTGTTGTTGTCTCTAGAATTAAAAATATAAGCAGTGGTATTTATATTTATGCAAGTATATTTGAAGGTAGTAGAATATGCCGCTTTGGCATAAGGATTCTTTTGAGCCGAATGCAATCAAGAAGGAAATCTTTCTGCCCTCCCCCTATTTGCTTAAAAGCAAGACATAAATTGACAAATTCACCTCTACCATTAAAGACAACAGTTGATAACCTGAGATGACTTTCGTCCTTCATCAGACTAGAGAGACAGCACCAGAGGAATCTATACAACACAGTTTATTAATGAGCCTTTTTTTACTATTAGTTCCCATACCTGGCCTTTTCCACACCTTTCTTTCCTTGTTTTTATCTGAAGATGGTGCTTAAGCCAGAATTCTAAACCAGCTCTTTGAGAATTACTCATTCTCTAGGTTAACTCTCATATCTTCATAAAATATACATGTTCAAGAAATTGTTTGTTTTTCTCTCCTTAATGTGTCATTTGTTATATAGGTCCCAGATAAGAAATCAGAAGGTTAGAGGGAAAATAATTTTTCCTCCCCTACATATGTGATTGCCAAAGGACAGTCTGTAGAACAAGAAGGAAGAGAACAAGTAGAGGGAAGAGAAACCAGACAATCGAAAAGTCAAGGGTCACATGTTTCCTCCCATATGTGGAAGCTATTGAAAAACTAGGAAAGAAAAGGAACTTCATGATAATAAGGAAAGAGACTAGTAGAATAATGGTGGGGGGTCAAAGAGAGGGGGGAGGGGAAACAGGAGGATTGAGGAAGGAAACAGACCATTATGTCCATATATAAAGCTATCATTAACAACCTTACTAGCATGTATGGGGGGGTGGGGTAGCAGGATTGGGTTCAGATGGAAACACACCACCGAAGTGTGCATATATGAATGTATCACTTTGACTCTCACTGCAATGTATATTGCTGCAATAAAATTCTAAAAAAGAAAAAGAAATCAAGCAGGAGAGAGAGGGAGGTGCAGAGAGAGCTGGAGAGAGAGCATGTTCAGGCTGTAGCATTTTCTCATGAAGTTTGGGAATCAAGGTAATAAAATAGGATGGTGGCTTCAAGGACGGGGGAGAAGAGTTGTCATCATGGAGAACCAGATGTAAGATATGTTTTTTTCACACTCATGAAGTTGTAACTTAAAAGAAATTTATTCCAGAGTATCTGGTTTACCCCTATTCAAGTAATATTAAATGTTTATAAATTTTTTCATCTTATTACAGTGAATTCCAAACCTGTCTCCATTTTCTTTTTTTTTTTTTTGCGGTACCGGGGGTTGAATGCAGGGGCGTTCTACCTCTGCGCTACGCCCCCGGCCCTATTTTTTATACTTTATTTTGAAACCGGGTCTCACGAAGTTGCGGAGGGCCTCACTAAGGAGCGAGAGAGAGAGAGCGAGAGAGCTGAGGCTGGCCGCGAACCCGGATCCTCCGGTCTCCGCCTCCCAAAATACTGGGATTACAAGCGTGCGCCACCATGCCCGGCCCTGTCTCCATTTTCTACAAGTATTGAACTACAAAAAAGATTCCAGAAGTCTTGCAATGTTAAGTGTTCATGCAGACATCGCTGGTCACATGCTATTCACAGTAAGTGTAGCTACAGTATTAGAATCAGCTCGTATCCCCAAACTCTCAATCTTTATTTCTTTATTGTATACTACTGTGCAACTTCTCAGTTATCAAGAAACTAGTCTCTCTTTGTTCTTTTAATCATCTACTTTTTGGTATGTCTTTAAGTTTAGCTAATCCTGTTTCTAGAAATATGCTCCCCACTACTAACAATGTTCACTTTTCTTTCTCCTTAGTTGCAATTCAAGGGGTTATTGAATCCATTTTTCAATAGCTTTTTTGTCTTTTTGCTTCTTTCATCAGAAGCCAGCCCTCTGGAAGTGACAAATGTGATGTTACAGAGAAGTCTATATGTACTTAAACTAGAATTTGCTTAATTTTAGATATTTAGATTTGAGCTCATGTTTATATAATAGAATTCATGTCAGTTGAAGCTTCTTTTGAAGTATTTGTTCATCTCAGAGTGTGAATTAGAAAAACCGAAGCTACTGTCTTCCATTTCTAATTATTTTCCTTTTACTGAGGTGCTAAACGTTTCAGAGAGCACTGTACATCTATATAATAAAGAGCAAACACTGCTTGTCAGTGAGGTTTAAGTGTCTGGAGCTTACGACACAAAGACTTAGGACCAGTTCAAATATATCAACAATTATATATTATTTTCCTGGAATAAGAGAAGCTAATAGAGAAAGGCTTACAAGATATTCATGCATTCATTGGGAAATGTCTGTCATTTGCTGTTACTTTTAAAAATTCTTCCTCTGAGGCATAAATGAGTGTTAGTCACATGGGCTGTGCCACTGGTGTTGAACGTGAAGAACTGATTGCAGAATGAGGGGTGGCCATTGATCTGTTTCTCATCTTTATAGCTAGGTAATGCTGGGGCTTTCCAGTTCTCTACCATTGGTTATAGACCAGATACAAGGACTTTCATTTTCATTCTGAGGCTTAATTCCCTACATTGTATCACTGCAGGAAGCAATGAAGACTCACCCCTCCTTTAAGTAGTATCTATGGAGTTTGTCATGTGAGCTGTACATTGGGATTTAACAGTAAACATAAGAGATCTTATTTTTGCCCACATGGAATATATGTTGTGGAGAAGAAGGGTAATAAAGTAAGCAAGAAAGTAGACAATATAATTATACATTGTAAAAATCAATATAAAGAAAATAATTTGAAAGAAAGAGTATCTGGGGTAAGGAATACAATTACTTTCTATAGGTACCTAGAAATGTTTCTTTGATAACTGATATTTGGGTTAAGATATATTGGATGAGAAAGAACTAGATATATGAAGAGAAATAAAATGTGATAAATAATCTAGATTTTACTCAAAGTCCACTTGGGCAGTCAAATACTAATACCACCATTTTTGCATTTTTCAGAAGATCATACTGACAATTTTTATAGAGGATTCATTCATTCATTTTTGTGGTGCTGGGGATTGAACCCAGGGGCATTCTATCTCCCAGATACAGCCCCAGCTTTTTAAAAAAGCTTTTTTTTTTTTTTTGAAACAGGGTCTCACTAGGTTGTTGAGAGTCTCACTACGTTGCTGAGGCTGTCCTTGAACCTAATAACCTCTAGTCTCAGCCTCCCAAGTACTGGGATTACAGGCGTGCACCACCATGCCTGACTTTAGAGGATGAATTGAATCGGACAAAAGTAGAAACTGGTTAGGTGGTCATTGTAGTAAAGTGACTTGGAGAAAAGTGGTAGATGCAGAGAAGGGCAGAATAGAATATCATGTAGAAATGAGAGGAGAAGAGAAATGCACAATGGCTCTTAAGTTTCTGATTGTGTAACTAGGAAGATAGTGGAGCTGTTTCCTAAGATGAGTAAGGCTACATCAGAGGTGGTGTTGGGGGTAGGAAAATCAAGAAATGAGGTGTTAAGTCTGAGATGCCTCATAGACTTCCATATGGATTATTAAGTTAGATATGTCTAGAACTCAGGAAAAACATAATTTCATGAGTCATCAACCTATAGATGGAATGGAAAGTCATATGAATGGAGAGATCACCAAGGGAGGCTGTGTATTTAAAAAAAGACTTGAGGGTCCAGGACAGAGTCTTAAATAAATGTAACATTTAAAGGCTAGAGAGATCTAAGGTAGTTACCAAAGAAGACTGAGAAGGGGCAGACAGTTATATAAAAGGAAGACAAGGAGAGTGGGAATGGAAGCCAACAGAGTGGGTACTTTTAGAAGGAGTGAAAAAACAGGTTGAAAGCTGATGATATTTTGTATTTGATGAAAGTGATGATTTTAAGATGGTTCATTTAATCAATTGTTGTCTGGGGCACTTTACCCCTTGTCTGGAGGGAATTGGGCCACATATGACAAAGATTCTCTACTTGGCTAAAATTTAGACAGGTCCTGAACATTCTCCTAGACCCATCTGTATACTTTCTTATTAAATCTAGTTTTAGCAAGAACCCTGCTAAGTCAGTTTATCAAGACCTGCCACCCTCACCTTTGATATCTGATCACCCTTGACATTTGAACAGGTTCTCCTGCTTGCCCATGCTGTATTCAGAGTTGAGTCCAATCTCTCTCTGTTGTGGTCCCTATACATATCACAAAGGTCTCAGAAGAAGTCTTCCCTACCATGCCTAAACAACTGTTAAGAATATTTTTCCCTTGGCAGGTATGAATTAAATATTCCATAAGTTGCTGATATGAATTATATTCATTTCCTGTTGTTGCTGTAACAGACTTACCACAAACTTAATGGCTTGAAACGGCATACATTTGTTATCTGACACACAGTTTATTTAGGGTTTCCTCTTGGAGTTGTATATTGGGCAAATGTACAACAGCATGTATCCATTAAAATGTCATACATAATAGTTTCACTACACTTAAAATCCTCTGTGATCCACTTGCTCATGGCTCCTTCTCACTAATCCCTTACAACCACTGATCCTTTTACTGTCCCTATAATTTTGCTTTATCCAGGATGTCATCTAGTCAGAATCATAAGTATATAACCTTTGCAGATTGCCTTCCTTCACTTGGAAATCTGAATTTCATTATCCTTTATGTCTTTACATGGCTTGATAGCTCATTTTTTGTTAGTTTTGAATCATATTCTACTATCTGCATGTACACATTTATCCATTCACCTACTGAAGATAATCTGGTTGCTTAGCAATTATGGATAGTTTTGGGAACTCTTGGCAAAGATGCTATCTGTGTGCAGATTTGTGTGGACCTGAGTCTTCAAACCGTTTGTGTACATGCCAAGGAACATGACTACTGGATTGTAAGAGTCTGCCAAACTGTCTTCCAAAGTTGGTTGTACCTGGCTATTCCAGTGCTTGGGAGGCTGAAACAGGAAGATCACAGGTTCGAAGTTGGCCTCAGCAATTTAGTGAGGCTGTCAGCAACTTAGCAATAAATAAATAAATAAATAAATAAATAAATAAATAAATAAATATAGGGCTGGGGGGGTAGCTCAAAGGTAGAATGCTCCTGGGTTCAATCCCCAGTAACACAAAGCGGTTGCGCCATTGTGTGCTCCCAATAGTACTGAATTAGACATCCCATCACTCCACATTCTCCACAATACCAATGTTCTAGATTTTAGCCATTCTAATAGTTGTACAATTGATTCTATTTTATAATATTTCCTCGAAGATCTTTGCATATATTCATGAGAGATATTGGCCTGAAGTTTTCTTTTCTTGAAATATCTTTGTCTGGTTTTGGTATGGGGGTAATACTGGCCTCTTAGAATGAGTTAGGGAATATTTCTTTTGCTTTTGTCTTCTAAAAGAGGTTGTAGAGCACTGGCATGTTTTTTTTTCTTAAATGTTTTGTAGAATTCAGCTAAGAACATAAGTAGGCTTCAGGCTTTATGTTTTTGAAGCTTCTTAATTATTGATTTAATTTCTTTTATAGTTATAGCCTATTTAGACTATTTTCTTTTGTGTGACATTTGGCAGATTGTGTCTTTCAAGGAATTGGTCCATTTCATTTAGGTTATCAAATTTACAGGCATAAAGTTGTTCATAGTATTCCTTTAATATAAACTAGTGTCATGGGATCTGTAGTAATGTCCTCTCATTCATATCTAATATTTATAACTTGTGTCTTTTCTGTTTTCTTCTTAGCCGGGTTAAAGGCTTAGTATTGTTTCATTATTTATTGGTGCATTATAATTGTACAGGATAGTGAGATTCATAGTGATAAATTCTTATATGCACATACCATTATTTGGTCTGTTTCCTTCTGTTGATCCCTTTCTCTCCTTCCCTCCCTCCCCAATCCGCTTACACTACTCTACTAGTCTGTCTCCTAATTTTTATGATGTCTCTTTTCTTCCCCTTTTTTTTTCTAGCTTCCATATATGAGAGACAACTTGTGACCTGACCCTTCATTTTCCAAGTCTCCTTATCTCACTTAGCAAAGGGAGAGGCTTACCAATTTTATTGATCTTTTCAAAGAGCCAGGTGTCAGTTTTATTGATTTTCCTTATTGATTTCCTGCTTTCAATTTTATTGATTTCTTTAGCTTCTACTATTTCTTCTGCTTACTTTAGATTTACTTCGCTCTTCATTTTCTAGTTTTCTAATGTGCAAGCTTAGGTTACCATTCTTTTCGCATGTATGCATTCAATTCTATAAAATTCCATTAAAGCCCTGCATTCACTGTATCCCACAAATTTTGATATACTTTGTTCTCATTATCATTTCATTCAAAATATTTTAAAATGTATCTGCATTTTCTTCTTTGCCCCCATGCATTATTTAGACAGGCACTGCTTAATCTCCATGTGTTTTGGATTTTCCAGGTTTTTTGCTTATTGACTTCTGTGGATTCCATTGTGGTCTGAGAGCAGATACCATGTGATTTCTAGTCTTTCAAATTTGTTGTTTTTTGGCTCAGAATGGTACATATGACCTTGAGCAGAATGTGTACTCAAGTGTGTACTTATCTTAGTCTATGGATGTTCTTATATCCAATTGATGGGTGGTGCAGTTGAATTTGTTCCTTAATGATTGTCTGCTTGCTGGATCTGTCCATTTCTGAGAGAGGGTGTCTCCAACCATAATAGTGGCTCATTCATTTATCCCTGAAGTTATATCAATGTTTGCTTTATGTAGTTTGGTGTTCTTTTGTTAGGTGCATATACATTAACGAGTGTTATGTCTTGTGGGAGAATTGAAACCTTTATGCTAATGTAGTTTCTCACTTTATTCCAGATCAGTTTCTTTGCTCTGAAGTCTCCTCTGAGATTAATATAGATACGCCCATTTTCTTTTGATCAGCATCAGCATAGTTTATCTTCCTGAATCCATGTACTTTTAATCTAAAGTGTTTTTATATTTGAAGTGGCTTTTGTATAGAAAACATACAGTTGGGACTTATATTTTTATACACTCTGGCAATTTCTGCCTTTTAAATGGTGCAGTTGAACCAATGATGTTTAAAAGCTGGGTGTGGTGGCGCACGCTTGTAATCCCAGTACTTGGGAGGCTGAGACAGGAAGATCACAGGTTCGCGGCCAGCCTCAGCTACTTAGTGAGGCCCTCTGCAACTTAGTGAGACCCTGTTTCAAAATAAAGATTAAAAAATAGGGCTGGAGGTGTAGCTTGGTGGTAGAATGCCCCTGGGTTCAATCCTCAGTTCCGCATAAAACAAAACAAACAAAAACCCATTGATGTTCAAATTGATTACTGATGTAGTTGAATCAATATCTTCCATATTGATTACTACTTTTTGTTTCTAATTTTTCCACTCTTTTCCTCCTTTTGTGGTTTTGACTGAGCATTTTATATAATTCCATATTCAGACCTTTCTTAGCATATCAGTTATAGTCATATTTTCTCTGTCTCTCTTTCCATTTTTTATTGGGTGACCTAGTTTGCCATATAAATTTACAAATAATTCAAGTCTACTTTCAAATAATATGGTACTGCCTCATGGGTAGTACAAATTGACAATAAACTCTTCCTAACTCGTCCCTTCCATCCCCATACAATTGCTGCCGTTCACTTCACTTATACATAAACATACACAAGTATAAATTTATGCATAAGCATATATAACCAAATACATTGTTGCAGATATGATTTCAAGCAAATTACTAGTTAGACCAATTAAGAATAACAAAAATAAAAATCTTCATTTTACCTCCACTAATTTCTTCTCTGATTCCCTTCTTTTCTTATGCAGTTCCAAGCTTATGACCTTTATCATTTCTCTTTCCTCTAAAGATCTTTTAACATTTCTTTTTAAAATATACATTTATTGGTGCATTGTAACCATACCTAATATTGAGGTTTAGTGTGATAGGAACAAACATGCACAGAGTGTCCAGTGCATTTCCTAACATTTCTTGCAAGTCAGGCCCACTGGCATCAAATTCTCTTAATTTTTGTTTCTCTGGCAAAGTATTTCTCCTTCATTTTTTAAAATTTTTTTTATATTCCTGATTTTTACTTAAATATGTCTCATTTCACATAAAAGGTAATACAACAAATAGGCTTAGTATACTTGATTTGTTATCTTCATCTTTAAAGGATAATTTCTGAGTGTACAGAACTCCAAGTTTTTTCTTTTCATTTCTGCACACATTAAACAATTCACTCCACTCTCTTATTGCTTGCTTGATTTTCAAGGAGGTGGGTGTAATTCCTATCTTTGTTCCTCCATAAGAAAGGAGGTATTTTCCTCTTGCAATTTTTAGGATTTTTTTCTTTATCTTTGATTTTTTGTTGTTTGAGTATGATATTCTTAGTTTCTCCTGCATGGTATTCTCTGAACTTCTTGAATCTGATTTGGTGTCTGACGTTAACTTGGGGGAAAACAATCATTTTTGTTTCAAATGTTTCTTCTGTTTCTTTCTTTCTGTAGGAATTCTTACTATGCTTATGTTATGCCTTTTTGTAACTGTCCCATAGTTCTTTGATATTCTGTTCTGCTTTTTAAACTTTTTAGTCTTCTTTTCCTTCGTGTTTCAGTTTCCGAGGTTTCTGTTGAGGTATCCTCAACCTCAGAGAAGCCGGGCGTGGTGGCGCATGCTTGTAATCCCAGTTACTTGGGAGGCTGAGACCCGAGGATCCAGGTTCGCGGCCAGCCTCAGCTACTTAGTGAGGCCCTCTGCAACTTCGTGAGACCCGGTTTCAAAATAAAGGATAAAAAATAGGTCCGGGGGTGTAGCTCAGAGGTAGAACGCCCCTGGGTTCAATCCCCGGTACTGCAAAAAAAAAAAAAAAAAAAAAACAAACCCTCAGAGAGTCTTTCTTCAACCATGTCCAGTCTACTGTCTACTAATGAGCTCTTCAAAGTCATTCTTCATTTCGGTGGAAGTATCTTTGATCTTTAGCATTTCTTTTTGGCTTTTCCTTACAACTTCCATCTCCTAGCTCACACTGTCCATCTGTTACTGCAAGCTTTTCCATCCATTATGACCCTTAGGGTGTTAACCATAGTTGTTTTAAATTCCTGTTCTGAAGTCGGGCGTGGTGGTGCACCCTTGTAATCCCAATACTTAGGAGGCTGAGACCAGAGGATCCGGGTTCGCGGCCAGCCTCAGCTACTTAGTGAGGCCCTCCGCAACTTAGTGAGACTCGGTTTCAAAATAAAGTATAAAAAATAGGGCCGGGGGTGTAGCTCAGAGGTAGAACACCCCTGGGTTCAATCCCCGGTACCACCAAAAAAAAAAAAAAAAAAAATTCCTGTTCTGATAATTCCAACATCCCTACAATTTCTGAGTCTGATTCTGATGTTTGCTTTGTCTTTTAAAACTGGTATTTTTTATTTGTTTTTAGTATGTTCTTATAATTTTTTTCTTTACTGATAGGAAATAATGAAGTGGATAAAAGGAATTTCTGTAAATGAAACTTTAGTAATGTGGAGATAAGGTGCAGAGCTGGGGGAGTGTTCAATAGTCCTACGATTTGGTCTTCATCTTTAAGTGAGCATTTCTGTCTGGACTGGGAACTTCACAGGTATTCTTCAGTTTTCCCTAACTTAAGTGGGGCAGGATGGCTAGAGGAAGTTGGAGTTGGGAATTTCCCTTCTCCTACCTGGAAGATTAGAACTGGCTAAAGTTGCATATTTCCCTTCCTCTAGATCCCTTAGGATTGAATAGCACTCAAGCACATTTGCATCCTGTAATCCCAGTATGTGGAAGGCTGAGGCAGGAGGATGGAGGTTCAAGGCCAGCCTCAGCAATTTAGCAAGACCATGTTTAAAAAAATCCCAAAACAAATGAATTAAAAAAATTTAAAAAGGTGGGAGCTGGCTTGGAGGTAAGATGTTCCTGGGTTCAATCCCCAGTACTCAAAAACAAACAAGAAATTCCTCTGGATGACAGACCTTGTTATGAAAAGTGGAATAAACCTAACCAAGGGGGTAAAAGACCTCTACAAGGAAAATTATAAACATTGAAAAAGGAAACTGAAAAGGATGTTAGAAGATGTAAAGACCTCCCACGCTCTTGAATAGGCAGAATAAATATCAAAATGGCCATTCTTCCAAAAGTGATCTACAGATTCAATGCAATACCCATTAAAATTACCAAGGTCATTCTTCACAGACTAGAAAAATCAGTCCTTAAATTCATTTGGAACAACAAAAACTCAGAATAGCCAAAGTAGTTCTCAGCAGCAAGAACTATGCAGGAGGCATCACAATACCTGACTTCAAACTATACTACAGAGCCATAGTAATAAAAACAGCATGGTATTGGCACAGAAGCAGACACATGGACCAATGGAGCAGAATAGAAGATTCAGAAACAAATCCACACACTTTCATCCAATTGATTTTTGACAAAAGAGCCAAAAAATCCACTGGAATAAAGATAGCATCTTCAACAAATGGTGTTGGCAAAACTGTTTAACCACATGCAGAAAATTGGAAATAAACCCCACTTTCTCACCCTGCACAAGAGTCAATTCAAGATGGATCAAGGACCTGGAAATTAGACCAAGACCTTGCAACTACTTGAATAGGGCATAGGTCCAACTCTTCAACATGTAGGCACAGACAAAAACTTCGTCAACAAGACTCCAGAGGCACAAGAAGTTAAAAAGAGGATCAATACTTGGGATTGTATTAAACTGAAGAGCTTCTGCACAGCAAAGGAAACTACCAAGAACCTCAACAGAGAGCTGACAGAACAGGAGAAGATTTTTTCCAGCTACTCCTCTGATAGAGGATTAATATCTAGAATATACAGAGAACTCAAGAAACTCACTGCTAAAAAAAACAAACAACCCAATCAAAAAATGGGCAGGTGAACTAAATAGACACTTCACAAAAGAAGAAATACAAATGACTAATAAATGTATGAAAAAATGTTCAACATCATTAGCAATCAGAGAGATGCAAATCAAAACTACCCTGAGATTTCACCTAACCCCAATTAGAATGGCAATCATTAAAAACACAAACAATAACAAATGCTGGCGAGGATGTTGAGAAGTAAAAACTCTAATACACTGTCTGTGGGATTCCAAATTAGTGCAATCACTTTGGAAAACAATGTGGAGGATCCTCAGAAGACTGGGAATGAACCTACCATATGACCCAGCAATACCACTTCTAGGTATCTACCCAAAAGAATGGAAACCAAATTACCGGACTAATGCATGCATATCTATGTTTATAGCTGCACAATTCACAATTGCCAAACTATGGAACCAGCCAAGATGTCCATCAACAGATGAATGGATTACAAAACTATGGGATATGTACACAATGGAATTTTATGCAGCCATTAAGAAGACCAAAATTATGTCATTTGCAGGGAAATGGATGGAATTAGAGAACATTATGCTGAGTGAGATTAGTCAGTCACAAAAAGTGAAAAGTCAGATGTTTTCCCTAATTTGTGGAAACTAGGGAGAACAGGGCATAGGAGGGACTCCAGACAAAGATGGAGAAAACCTTAGATGAGTAAAGAAGGCGACCTAACTGAGGGAGATGGGAGGGGGGAAGAGGGAAACACCCTAATGCACAGGATGTACATACAAAAACCTATCAAAGTCAACTACTATACTGAGCATAAGAAGAAGGGAAGGGGGTGGGAATTGGGGGAAGGCTAATTGACCGATGTGTGCATGTATACTTCTACCACCCTGAAACCCATCAAGATATATCATTACAATGCATCAATAAATTAAAATAAATAAATACATAAAATTATATACTTTTTAAAATTAAAAAAAGAAAAGTGGAATGCTCTAGCATATTTCAAAATACTTTCTTTTCCCCTTTCCTTGATGGTAGTACACGGGGATTTTTCTCAGTAACTCACTGTGAGAACCTTGTTGAGCTCTAGAAGATAAAATTCATCAAAGTTTGGGATTTTGATGGCTGGATCCTGTGGAGTTTTTAACCCTCAAACTTGTCCACAGTGAGCCTCCAGTAATTCATCAATACCGTTTTTATCCAGGTATGGGTCCCATCAGGGATTTCTGACCATGGAGTTCTGTGTGCTACGTCGTGATTCTCTGTATCCTCTCTCCAATTTGGGGGACAGCAGCTTTCCTCCTCGTTTCACTTCTCTTACAGATCAAAGAAGAGATAGTGATTTTTCAGCTCGCTCCACTTTTTCACTACTTAGGAAGAGCAGTGACTTCCAAGCTCTTCACATGTTGGACCAGAAACTAGAAGTCTTACTAGTTGTTTTTTAGTAATGCACACACGTAGTAAAATTAAAATGATAGAAAATATAATAAATATAGAATGTATAAAAGCTGTCATCTCTGAAGGTAAGCTGAGGAAAGGATCAGGGAATAGTAGACACGAGAAGTTTAACTATGCTGAGAAAGTTTTATGTCTTTATTTCAATGGTGAGAGCATGAGTGTTTGATTTATTTTGTTACTATCTATTAAGTATTACATGTAGCTTGAAACTAAAAATTAAGATATAAACCCCCCAGTTTGTTTCCATTCCAATTGCCTCTAAACTCAACTCCTAGCATTTTTTTCTTGTCTTCCAATTTATTTTCCCTATTACCACCAGAATAATACCTTTTAAATCCTAATATGTTGATGCCAGTAAGTTGCTTAAAACATGCCAATGCCTTCCCATTGTCCAAAGCTAGAGGGTTAACTCCTTGGCAGAGCTGGAAAGGTCTCCCCTTACTCTGCTCCTAACCACTTCTCCAGACTTGGCTCTTCCCTTCACACTCTTGCTCTGATTATAGTGAGCTTCCTTCCATTCCCCAAATGAACTGTTCTCTCTAACGTTTCTGTCTACATAGCTTCACTTCAGTCTTTGTAGAATCATGTCTTTTACTTTCACCCTTCATCTCCATCTGCCATGTCTATAATCAACCCTTCCCTATCCAGGTTATCTGGCTAACTCCTATTTATTTTTAGGTTTCGGGACAAATTTCACTTTCTCAAAAGTCACCTCTATCCCTTTGGTTTGAGCAATATAACTCTTCCACATGTTCCCAAGTACCCAGTTCTTCTATGTACTTTTACATCTTTATGTGGCTGGGGGAGGGGGATGACACATTACTTTTTATAATCAATTTTCTGACTCACCCAATCAACTTATAAACCAGCGACAATCTGCACTGATTTCCAGGCATCAGAATCATAATAACAGTTCAATAAATCATGCCGAATAACTGAGCTTTTAACAATTAAGAAAATATAAAATAGTGGAAAGTCATTACATATCCATAGTAGTGTCTCTTCTACTGCTTTTAGGGGTATAAATTTATGAAGTCATTTTGGGTAAAGTTTTGTATCCCTACTGGAGCTGCATGTGCCTTAAGACCTAGTGTTCCATCTCCTAGGCACAGAGCACATGTCTACCAAAAACCTTTATAGCAATTTTCAGTAGCCCAAATCTGAAATTGGTCCAAATGTCCGTCAATAAAAGAATAGGAAAATAAATGTGGTATATTCGTACAACGGAAATCACACAGGAATGAAAAAGAATGAACTTCTGGCATGCAAAAGTACACGATTGAACCTCATAGATAAGAAGCTGAGTAGAGGAGGTCAGACCCAAAAAAGTATGTGATTCTATTTCTGTGGGGTCCTTAGAAGGGTAGGACTGATCTGTGGCAAAGAAGGTTGGAATGGTGACAGTGGGTTTTAACGCGGGGGTTGTCACTAAAGCTGGGAGTTACAGTGTTGGGAAATTTCTATCTGTTGGAAGTTGGTTTACAGGATTTTTCAAATTTGTGCTACCTTGTATCATTCATTTTGGAGTTGGCGTGAGTCTTATAAAATGCATTTCTTATGAAAAAGTACACAGAAAGGATCAGTAATCTTTCTCTTATATAATTGAAATTGTATACAACTAGGAGAAAAAGCCTAATTTCCTTCCTTAAATGCCTTGACTATGCTATTTGATGCTGTTGGAAGGAACCAACCAAATCTCCCAGTTTCCTAATAAAGACTCTAAGAAATCAGTCTCATCAGACCTACTTTAACTTTTTTAAGTTGACATATTAATTGTATGGATTTGTGGGGCACAGCATGACATTTTGGTACACATAGATCCTCTCTTCCAGCGATTTTGGAATGTATAATGAATTATAAACTATATTCACCCTACTGTGCCATGCAACACTAGCTAGAATCTACTTCTTTCTGTGTTTTGGTGCCTGTTATCCAACCTCTATCTAGGCCTTTACCTGCTTTCCTTTCTAATCTCTAGTCACCACTATTCTACTTTCTACTTCTAAGAGATCATTTTTTTTGGCCTCCATATATGAGTGAAAACATGCAATATTTATCTTTCTGTGCCTAGCTTGTTTCACTTAACATAATGCCCTTTAGGCTCACCTGTGTCATTGCTAAGGACAGGCTTTCTTTCTTTTTCTGGGTAATATTCCTTATGTATATGCACCACATTTCTTTTTCCATTTACCCATTAATGGACACCCAAGTTAGATTCCATGTCTTGGCTGTTGTGAACAAGGCTGTAGGGCCCCTGTAAGGGCACAGGGGAAGCACAGTAAGAAGTTAGAAAAAAAATTAGCAATCTTCAGGAAAACTTGCCTTTCTTTTAAATGTCACACTGCCCTTATCTTGTCCTGGGTCTATTTTCAAGTTGCACACTCACTTGCTATGTCTTCCTTTATGTTGGTGTCTCTCCTATGGAAGTGTACCAGGTAAACAGAGCAAAATCAGCCTTTCAAACGCTTCAAATATTTGAATATTGAGAACATTTTTGTCAGTGATGTCCCACATATTATTACTGTACAGGTGCCAATATAATGTACATTCACAGATGTTTACATTTATGGTATGTTATTGCTGTACCTGAATATACTAAAATTTGTCTACAGATGATTTTTTAGGAACTGTCATACATTTCATTGGTAATCTATGAATTTTAAACATCTGTAGTTTACTTAGTTAATTACCATCACACTCAACACATCTGGCTTTTTTGTGTTCATGTTAATCAATAATTATTTGATTACAATGTTATGCCTTTTATGCTAATTAGGATTTGAGACCATAAAATTGTGCTACCTTTGTGCTTCATGCCGGCACTAATGTGTTATATTTATAGTTTGGTGTATTCATAAATCATGCATGCATATGCATGTCTGCACACATTTTACTTAAATTGCACAACAGAAAATTTTTTATTCATATTTGTTTCTTGTTACATTTAACACCTGGAAAGAATATCTTTGCTTATTTTTCAGTTTAGGTAGAAAAAAATTGCTTGTTTGAGAAAAAAATAGATGCTTGTTTTTATGTGATAGAATTCTTTAAAAAAAAGAAAAAGTCATATAATCCTTTTAGTTGCTCCATTTTTGAAAGGTAGCAGACATACGGAATAATATTGGTATTTTTGATCTACGGATGTGGCTGCGGGTGTGGTTTAAAAATCCTCTGCAAATAAAGACTGTTTTTTCGTAATTGCTTCCTTTGCTCACATAATTATGAAGCCTGAAAAGAGGTTTGATTAATTGCAAAGTTGGATGTGGTAAAAACCTCTCTGGCAGGTTCTTATCTGTCATTATCAATCTCAAGTGGCCAAGTAACCATCCTGAATGGCTTGCAGGAGGCAGCCTCTGGAAGATTCAAAGACAATGACTTAAATACATCCCTCAGGATGGATTTTCATTGTAGCAGAAAGATGTGCATTAACCCATTCTTGATGCCTGGATCCTCATTCAGGTCTCTATGGTACCAGACATATCTCAATGTGTATATGTGGGGAGGAAGGGTGTTAGTCATTTTGCGATAGGGAGGGGAGGAGTCATTATTAAACCTCCACATCTGCCCTCTATAGCCACATTCATTTTGAAAATATTTCTCTTCATCTTCTCATGAATCCCTTGATTTGACTATGAATAATTACAACAAATGTGAAGATTCTTCACACTAACATTAGCTTTCTGTCCTTCATCTAAACAAGATTAAGTTATTAATAGCCAGATACTCCCTGAGTATACAGAATTCAGAGGCCACAAAGAGTTACTTAAATCATACACTCTGTTTTATTTTATTACCGTTTAATTCTTTTTTGGGGAAATGATAATGCGAGTAATTTCTTTAAAAATTTTTTTTTATTGGTGCATTGTAATTATACATCACAGTGAGGTTCAAAGTGATGCATACGTACAGGAAGCATTCATTGTGTTTCCCTTCGGTTCCGCCCTGCTCCCTTCCCACCCCACAGTCTTTACGTCAATTCAAGTAACTTTATGTATGAACAAAGGATTATTTGCATAGTTACTCTCATCAGCTCTCCCCTTTCTTCTCCCTCCTCCTGCTCTCTTTCACCTGTTCCCCTCCCCCATTCCACTAGTGTCTCCCCTCATTTATCTGAGGTTTTCTTTATTTTCCAGTTTCTCTCTAGCTTCCTCATATGAGTGAAAACATGTGGCCTTTCACTTTCTGTGACTGGCTAATCTCACTAAGCATAATATTCTTGAGTTCCATCCATTTTCCTGCAAATGATGTAACTGTGTTATGCTATTTTTATGGCTGAGTAGAATTCCACTGTGTGTATATACCATTAATTTCATAATACACTTTTTGTATATTCTAGATATTAGTCCTCTATCTGGGGGATACCTGGTGAAGATTTTCTCCAATTTTGTAGGCTCTCTATTACATTCTTTAGCTTGATAGTTTCTTTTGCTGCACAGATGCTTTATAATCTGATACAATCCCATTTATTGATTTTCATTTTTATTTCCTGGGCTTTGGGGGTCTTATTGAGGAAGTCTCTACCAATGCCTATGTGCTGGAGAGTTGGTTCTATACCTTCTTCTAGCAGTTGCAAAGTCTCTGGTCTAATTTCTAGGTACTTTATCCATCTTGAGTTGACTCTTGTGCAAGGTGAGAGGTTGAGGTTGAGTTCCATTTTTATACATATACCTAGCCGATTTTCTCAGCACCATTCGTGGAAAAGGCTATCTTTTCACCAGCGTCTGCTTTTGGCCCCTTTGTCAAAGATCAATTTGCTATAGATGTGAGGGTTTCTTATCTTTCCTAGTGTTCTAAGGAGCTCAGGGTGCTTCAAAGACTTCAATTAATTCATATTAGAAAGTGAATGATTTCATTCTTACTAGCAATGATTAGTCCTGATAACTATAATTTCTCTGATGCAAAGCACCTTTAACTCTTCTTTGATAGAAGTTGAATTTGAAGCTTTCTAAACAATACTTGAATTCTTTTAAGTTTGCAGATTACAAGGAGCCCATTTCTTCCATGAGGCATCGTGCCATGTCTGCCTAGTCTCCTTACAGATAGTGGCTACTCTTAAAATAAAACACTTGTATTTTTCTAAACGCATACTTAGGTGTCCTTCTCCTAAGCACCTCCTACATGAACACAAATACTATTATCTAAAGTGGAAATGCCCCTTGCTTTCACAGATCTGCCTCTAGCCATGGAACAAGTCTTCTGCCATGAGCTGGCATTGTTTCCAGGGAAGACTTTCCAGGTGGAATCTACAGGGGATGCTGGGTAGGTTTTTGTGGCTGCATCTTTCAGTGGTTGAAGTGACAACAATGTGAGGTCCTCATAAAGGAAGACCAGCTTAAATAAAGGCATGGCAAGTGAGTGGACAACTGAAAAATGAACTCTGAAAGAGAAGGGGAGCTTGATGTTTTCAAAGAAAAACAAGTTTTTCTGCTGATTGTAGATGTCTGCTAACTTCTCACTGCGCTTCCCCTGTGCCCTTGGAAGGGGCTCTGCAGTACTGCTCAAGAGGTACCAAGATATGAAGTGCTTGTTCTGCTGCTTCCCCTTTTTCTAAACACAAAGAGTCTTCAAACAGTGAGGCTTCTTCTTTCTGAAAACAATAATCTCATGATACAGATCATTATAAAATTTAAAAGTATCATTAGTCTACAAGATCTCTAAGAAGGAATGCATAAAGTTCTCCTTGCTCATCTCTTCCACAGAAACACTTTACAATCATGGTTCTCCACTCATCTCAGTACAAAATGTTTCACGTTTTCTTAATTAGCACCTTATAGCTTAAAATATACAAGCATGGCTATAAAATATACTGGGGAATACAGAGTAAAGATACTTAGAGCTAATTTACTTAAGAGCCATTTATACATCAAGTGGCATATACAGGTTGATGACGTGTATAGAGTGATACTTTGAGCACTTTTTCAACCAATGATAAGGACTGGTGGCATGTTGTTTGTGATTAAGAGTAAATACTGTGCATCAGGATCTCTGTGTCAACTGAGAGGCATTGCGTAAGAGCCAAGATTTGAGAACATGGCAAGTGGTCCAGTCAGTAACCAGGATTTGCCATACAGTCTTCACAGCTGGAAAATCCTTTCTATTATGGAGTTAAATCTTTCTGGGAATGAGATACACAACTTTGGGAATGTCTGGCACCTTAAAAGTTAATTTGGCTAGGCATGGTGGCACATGCCTGTGATTCCAATACTTGGGAATCTGAGACAGGAGGATTGCAGGTTTGAGGACAGCTTCAGCAACTTAGTGAGACTTTCAGCAACCTAGAGAGACCCTGTTTCACAATCAATAAATAAAATGGGTTGGGGCCTGTAGCTCAGAGAAGGAATGCCCCCTGGGATCAATCCCCAGTACCACATAACAGACAGACAGACACACACACACACACACACACACACACACACGAAGTTAATTTGGAGGATTTCTAGAAATAGATCCAAACTATGTTTTTGAACCAAACTATGTTTTTAAAATTTTTTTACTGTCAAAGGCTATCATTTCTTTAAAGGTCCATTTCCTCTGTGAAGGACAATGATTCTAAGGGCAGGCAGCATTTGGCTGAAGGAGAACTCAGAGTGGTCAGGGTCAGTGCACATATCTAGTGAGTGAGACTTAAAAGGCACAGTTTCCCAGCATCCTGATTGTAGTCTCACCATCAAGAACAACAACAGAAATCCCAGTGTTAGGAGACAGAGATTGGCCGGATTTTTTACCTTGAATCAAAGGAGAAATAAAATAGTAGAACTTACACTATTTGTATATTCTTGAAGAGTTTAATTTTCTCTTACCTGTTTAACATTCTCTAATTTCAAGCCAATAACTAAGTAGTAGTATTATAATACTTTAGGTAAGTGGCGTATCATTTCAATTTTGATTCAAAAGTCCAGGTAGTTTCCTTATATTTTAGAATTGAGACAGAACAGTCTTCCACAAAGGATTATAATATCTGGTACATCTGTCTCTATTTGGGGAGAATTATATTTTCAATTTCTAGTGTTTATATGTGATGCTGATAGGGATATTTCACACCGGGACAGGCAGGCCACTGGAAGTTACTGGAATTGGGGAGTATATGTGACATGAATTATATAAGAGCAGAAATATTTCCACCTGTTCTCTCCCCATGATTTCACGCTATTCCAGAGACTGGTATGTGGTATGACCTGGTCCTTAGTCCAGACCCTTGATGTAAGGGACGGGTAGATGCATAATACAAGCCAAACATATTTTGGTTAAGGTTGGACTGAGACTGCGTAATTGAAGTAGTGCAGTTAGTAGAAGGAAGCTGAAAACATACCACCTGTCTTGCCCACAGGGCAAGGTAATTTGAGGAAGAACAATTTCCCTGGTCCTCTCAACTCTTTTCTTTGTCCCAGTTGAAAATATTGGCTTTTTTCTAAGTAATCCAACAAATTAGACCAATTTGCAGTTAAGATGCCAGATAATTTGATGTCTTGGGCCATCACTGGCTTTGGGAAATGGTGTGTGGGTAAAAGGACTAGAAGGAGGAAATTATAATTTCTATTGTCAGGGAAAGATCGACTGCCTGAGCCCAGGAGAAGAGAGAATTTTATGGAGTTATTCAATAAATCTAGCATCCATATGTCAGACTTGTGCATTTTATATGATTAACAAATGACAGAATTCAAGTTACAAGATCATCATCCCATTGAGAATTTTTGTAGGTAATTAATGATTCCTAGTATTTTTTTGTCATTTATTTTACTCCTGACCATGATTACTTCTCTCAAATTCAAATGGCTGTTCATAGAATGTATCACACACAATGCATATTTATTTATTAACATTGAGAAATAAAGGTGCTCCTGTAATTTAATGGAAATGCATAAATGTGTTAGAGCCATCATCTCATCATAAAATACCAGAAATTATTATTGAAAACATTCTGAGCCATTTGTATAATGATTCTCATTACTTAAAAAATGAGGTTCTACCTTGGGATGTATAAATTATAGCTTAGTTTGATAAATACCCAATTTGGTCATAATTACACATAAAATGGGGACTTTTACTTAGTGTCTGTGTCTGAATTTTGAATATTTATTTTAGGTTTATTCTTGTATCTAATGGAAATGTATGCAGAGGATTAGAGGGAGTGTAATACAACATTAGTGTTGGTGATGGTTGTGACTTATCTGTCAGATAAAGTATAAAACAAATGGATCATTTTCTGTCATTTTGCTGAAAATCAATTGAGAATATAGCTGGATGAATGCTTAGAGCGAAGGAACCAAATTAGAGTTCAGCTGAATAGAGGACAATAATTCATAGGAATAGCTCATTTCAGGAATTTTCAAAACTTTTCATGGTGTATTAAAGTCTTGAAGGCTACCTCTCAAGAGATTCTAACCAGACTCTTGGTCAACACGAGGAGTTGTCAATGAACAGCGAAAGAACATTAGCGATAAGAACAGGGTTCACTCTTAATAGGTAAGTTGCTTCTTATGGTTCTTAGATTTCTAATAGAGAGATATATTGCAAAAATTCTGAGGCTAATTCTATCTAATATTTACCTGAAATGCAATCATGATATTCTAATCTTTCGGATTTATGAACTGAGAATGGTAGCAACGGTGCTTCCCCAGTGATGTATGTCTACCATCCTTGTCCAACAAAGGCCAGCAGCACAGAGCCATCCCACAGTCATTATGATGCCTGCTTTTTATTGCAATGGTGAGCCCTGCTTTGTTCAGAGAGCTCACCATGAACTCAGCATCGTAGTACCAAGAAGCAGAACCCTGGTCAATGGAATAGCTACAACCATTGGCACCATTAACTATGTATCTCCTTCTTACACCTTGGAACTTTCTGTGCTGTATTGTAATTCATCTTTCTATAGTCTCACTTGCCCACTGCCACTGATTTTACATTTCTCAAAAGCTGGCATGAATTCAACTATGTATACATGTTGTCAAGACTCAGTCCTAAAATGGGCATGTAGTACATCTTCATTGAATGCATTTTTGGTTCTTAAATAAATAGCAAGTGCATTTTAAATCAAATAGTTAATTCCATATATATAAGAGTTGAAGAGTTAATCCTAAAATATAAGCCAAAAAAGAATTAGAGAAAACAAACATGAATATTTACTTCAGAGTGAGGAAATACTCTATAAATAAGACAAGCAAAGAAAGAAAACAGGAAAACAAAATGATTGAATACAGATATAAGTTTGCTTTAGATGACAGCTAATATGAAGTAGGATTGGCATTGGAATCTAGAGTTGACTGCTCCCAGACTGCATTCTACTAGCTACTTTGAAAAATGGTTTCATCACAATTGAATATTTTCAACCACATGTAAAAAGGAATAATATTCATGTAAATAACAGTGTTTGCACAGATAAATTGGTTTGATGCATTAAGGAAAATGTTTCATGAATTAAACAGGATGCATTATAATGTCTTTTAAAAACTCATCAACAAATAATTGGTTTGACTATATTTGTTGGAGTTCAGTCAATAAACCTGGTGTCCCTTTGGTGTCATCCCAGAGTTAGAGAACTGGGGAATTACTTGTTCTAAATATGTACAGTTTAAAAGCTCCACAGGCTATAACAAGGAAAAGTCCTTCAATTACCACAACCTTTTGTTGAGATTGTTTTACAAGTAGTATGTCATGTTAACTGAGAAAATTCATGACCATAGGTTAAGGAGAATAAGAAATAACCTAAAGAGAGTCATATAAGTCATTTTCTGGAAATATCATACACTTTATTTTTATACCTATATTTTTATCATCTGATTCATCATCACAAAAATTTGAGGAGAAATTGTTTTTGTCTAGTAAATTTAAAAGGGTCGATATTCTATTTACAAGACTTACTCTCTATACTCATACAAACACAGATTTACAACAAATTTGTAAAGCTAAGTACCTTCTTTATAATAATCTCAATCTGTGTATCCACTGATATTGGGCACTTCATAAATTAACTTGAATTTGTAAAAAGTTTTGAAATTCATACATGATCAAAATAAGTGGATAATGATTATTCATTATTTGGTATTGTGTATTAGTTAGATTTTTTGTTACTATAATGAAGTAAAGAAGCCAGACTACTTTATAAAGAAAAGAAGTCTATTTAGCTTATAGTTCTGGGGGCTGGAAGTCCAAATAGCATGGTGCAGGCTCTTGTAAGGGCTTCCCCTTGGCTGCATCATAGCAAGGTGGAAGACTATTTATATGTGCTCTCACTTCACCTTCTTATAAAGCCACCAGGATTCAATTACGAGGGTGCTAACCTAACAACCTAATCTATTTATTTTTGTGATATTGGGAATACCCCCTACAGGGATATCTACCTCTGAGCTACACCCCCAACCCTTTATTATTATTATTTTTTGTTTTTGAAGTGGGGTCTTCCTAGGTTTCTGAGAGTCTTGCTATGATGCTGCAGCTGTCCTCAAACCTGCGTTCCCCTGTCGCAGCCTCCCAAGTACTGGGATTACAGGCATGCACCACTACACACAGATAACCTGATTTAATATAATCACTTCACAAAGGCCCCACCTCTAGATACCATTGTTAAGTTTCTACCCTCTTGATACCATTAACAATAAGACTTTTGGGGAATAAATTCCTGCATATGTTTAGGGGGTCAAACCATAGCAATATTATAAAGACAATCTTAATTATAATACCATATAATTCAAAGGGAAACACCCAACATTGGTTTTATTAGAAGTATATTGTATTGCAATGCCAGTTTTATAATGGGCAGAAATTACTAATTGATTAAAGCAAAAAGTGAAGCATAGGCCAAAAACAATGTTAGCTTCTCAATATGATAAGCTAAATATCCAACTAATGCTTGTCCGAAAATAACTGAGTGAAGTATTTTCAAAATATGCTTTAGGTAGAAAATGAGTGCTCTTTCTATAAATACTGTGACCATTGATCAGTAGAAGCCACATACTGACATAGATGTACACTTCACATTATGAGTGTGAAACTATTTTCAGCTGTGATCAAACCCCCATTTGTAGTAAACTCCCGTGCTGCCTCCTGATCAAAAGCCCTTTCACTACAGTAATTTCTAAAATAAAATTGAACCTAGGATAATTTAGCTGTGGATGTTGCCTCCTATGCTAATTTAACATAGTGGGCATGTCCTTGGTAGCAGGTGTTAATTTTTAGGCAAATTTTGGTTGGGCTTCTTAAGACATGATTCCTAATAGCTGTTATTCTCTAAGTTTTTCTGAGGGTCCCCATTTGCAGCCCAAAGGGAGCAACCCCCCACCCCCATGCGTCTATTAGTGTTCCGATGCGAGCTCTTTAGAATGATATTAATCTCTATGCCACAGATTCATGTATTTTTTAATCTACTTCAAGAACAAAAAGGATATAATGGCCCATTAGGAAACATTAAATCCTGATCATTTCGTTAATGTTCTCGCTAATATGTGTTCTATAAAGTTGCTCACTTTTATAACTGAAATACTGGTGTCATGGGTTAATGAACCACATAGCTCCTAATGTTGTACATCTGCCATTAATCCATTATCAGGAAAGGACTAGGTCTATAGCCCTAGAAGATGGATCAGAAGTTCGGTAGGGGTAAATTAACCCCCATCCTCTATTGCTGTGTAGTAACTTACAGATTCACAGAGCATTTTCACATTTATTATTAGATTTTATTTGTAAAACTATTCTCTCAAGTTAGGAGGATGTGCATTAAAATTCTCACTTGTTGTAGGGCCTGGATGGGAAGTATAGTGTCTGTGTGTCCTCCACCAAAAGGGCTGGGGGAGGGATCTTTTACTGGGAAGGTCAGTGGTTGTTTATGCAGCTTTCATAGAACAAATCAGCAGCAGTCCAGGAGGAAGAGGATGCACATTCAATCAGCCAAAAGGGTCCTGAGTGACATTGCCCCTATTTCAGGATGAAGGGTCAGTGTTTTAACCATTTCATAGCAGAGGTTGGGGGCAAATTCAGGCTGTGGACTTGCTTCTTGTTTTTCTCATCATGCTTTACGCAAGTTGTCTGGGCATCTGCATGCTCAGAGCTCCTATGTCATGTTCAGAGTAGACAAGAGAGGTTGCTGCAAGCTTGTTCCCTTTATGACCCACCCCTGCATGGCTCTGTATTTCAGGGAAGGTGTTGTGGTTTGGTTCCAGAATGTGCCCCCCAAAAACTCATATTCAATGTTCAAAAGTGGAAAGATTGGATTATGACAGCTCTAATTTCATCAGTGGATTAATCCACTTTATGGATTATAATTTGAATTACAGTATGTGTTTCTTGGGACAGTGAAAATGATAGGCAGGTAGGGCATGGCTGGAGGAGGTAGGTCACTGGGCTATATGTGATCTCCAGGGCTATATCTGTATCTGGCCCCTTCCTGTTCTGGCTCTCTCTGTTTCTTGGCTGCGGTGAACTGAGCAGCTTTTCTCTGCCACGCACTCCTGCCATGATGTATCTGCCTAGAGCCAGGTGACTCTGGACTGATCCTCTAAAACTGTGAGCCAAATAATTGTCTTCCTCTAAGTTCTTGTTAGGTATTTTGGTCACAAAAACACAAAGCTGACTAACACAGAAGGTAACTCTGTCTTCAGTTTCCAAGTGGCTCCACAGTAGGTCTAATGGAGATTGTTTCAGGAAAGGGATTAAAACCCAATTCCTGCCAAGCAGAGGTGTAAGAAAATCTGCAAGAACTAAGCAATCTTCTTCATGGCTAAGAGAGCACCTTGATTTCTTCTCTTGGACATTGTTACAATAACATAACAACATCTACCTGCAACAGTGGTGAATATGTATGTAGCATTTACAATGTGCCAGACCTGGTTCTTAGTACTGTCTTGGTCCTCACAGCAACTCACAGGGAAGATAATATCATTATGCTGACTTTGTAGGTGAGGAAACTAAGTAACTGAGAAATGAAGCCTGGAGTTGCTGCAACCTTCTTTTTGTCAGTCCTGTGGAGACTGTAAGGTTGTCATTCCCTGTTATTTTGAATATGCTTAGGCTCAGCAAGTTTAAATAACTTGCTTTACTTAGAGCCAATGAGGAGCAAACATGTTTTGGAAAGCAAGCTGGCCTGGCAAAATGAACACAGGAGGACCCATGTCCATGAAGACATCATTGCATAAGCTAACTAACCTTGAAACCAGATCTCCCTCCAGACTCTGCCATGGCAAATATGAGAGGTCCTCAGTATTGGGCACATTTGAGTCAGAGTATTCATTGCAGCATAATGTTTCTCAGGTAGTTCAAGAATAACATTTTAGCACCCAATATGGATGCAGCTGCTTGGGTTTGAATTTGGCCTTGTGATTTTGAATCAGGTACTTTTTCCCTCCAGCCTCCCTTCTTCATTTGTAAAACAGGAATGATAATGGCCCCACCGGGTACATGTGGTGGAGATCAAATGATGCAATACAGTAGTCTCCCCTTATCCTCCAGGGATGTGTCAAGACCCCTGGTAGATGCCTGAATCACAAATAGTACCGAACCCTAGATATACTACACCTTTTCCATCTGATAATTGAGACGGCTACTAAGTGACTAAGGGGCAGGTAATATATACAGGGTGGATACACTGGACAAAGGGATAATCCTCTCCCAGGAGAGACAGAGTAGGACAGTGTGAAATTTTATCATGTTTAACATGCAATTTAAAACTTACAAACTTGTTTCTTTCTGGAAATTTTCATTTAATATTTTGGGATAGCAGGTAACTGAAAGCAAAGTAAATGAAATTGCAGGAAAGGGGGAACTATTGTACACAAAGCACCTAGATCTATGCCCAAAACATAGCTCATATTCACTGAATAGTAGCTACTATTAGTATTATTACCTAATTATTTTATTTTTTTGTTAGCTTTGATATTTTTCTAATCTATAAAATGGGAATAACAATGACATTTTAGAAGTGCTATGAGGAATAAATGAAAATAACCCATAAAATTATTTAGCAGAACATTTGGCCTGTAGAAAATGTTCAAAAGATATTGGTTATTTTTTCCAATTAATTTTTAAATTTTAATCAAAATGCTACATATATGTATATATATTATGTATAAGGTCAAATAAATGCTAAAGGCTTATAACCAAAAAAGTAGTCCTCTCTATTTTTGAGTTAGCTAAGCTAGCATATTATTTTATTAAAAACATATCCATTAAAATAATGCTGCCATCATTTATGTAAAGATTTTCAATTCAATAAACTCGTCTGAATATAAAATTCATACTTCTTATGAATACAAACCAATTAGTCTGTGCAAATGGTTACACAAGAAATGCCATACTGTTGTACAAGCAATTGATCTACTTCTAAAATGAAAAATGGAGACAACTATGGAAAATTATATTGCCTGCTGATCCATAAACTTGTATTTACTGGATCAAATATATAAGTACAAAAATTAAATATCTAATATAATATCCCTAAGAAAATATTATATTATCTGAATAGACTGAATTTGATTTAGCAAAATCTAGTGGTCTTAAGTATAATTCTGGTTGAAAGAAATATTAATAATAGCAACCGGATTCTAAGCAAATTCCAAATGTATTGTAATTAGCTTTTTAACCTTATCAGAAACACAATGAAGCTTTATATAGAAGCAATAAACTAAAACTCCATTTACATTATTACATTTAGTAATAGACTGAAGGAGCCTATATATCAAAGTTGCATTTAGTGTCACATATAAACCATACAAATGTTTACTTTAATTTGGTTTTGTTTGGGAACTGACAAATATTAACCTATAAACATATATTTAGGAGACATTCCTACTAATTGAATGATATCCAATTTATAATAGAGATGTTTTGTAATAAAATACAAACATTAATTTCAGTGATTGTTAGTGACATTGTGGTTGCTCAATAAATAGTTGTTAAATAAATAAATAAATAAGAAAATAGGAGTAAATAAAGTGTCCGCCCAAATCATTGTGAACTTTTTTAACATAGATTTTTAATTTGTGGAGCTGTCTATATTTTGCATTATTGGGGTAGGGGAGAGATATTTAGTTTTATTAGTTTGTCAATTACATAAATCTCTAGTATATGGAAATTCTGTAGTACTATGTTGCAGCTATGTTTAAAGTATTCAATTCTACAGACACAGGTTTAGTGTCTGCTATGTGCAATATGCCATGAGACAGTAAAAAATGAAAACGATATTGTTTCAACCCCTTATAAGGACATAATACTAAAACATACAAAAACTATAGAAAAGGAACCTATTCTAAAGATAAGCCACGAGGATGGAGAGTATAGGTAGAGCAAAGGACATACAGTTTCAGAAACTAAAGACAAATGGGTGAGTGGGAATTCGCTTCAGTACTGAACAAGTAACTTGGTACAAGTCCAAGTTACACTTGCAGAATCACAGAAGCATCATTGACTTCTGGCATGGGGGTCAGTGGGTGGTTTTGAACTCAGGCAGCCTGGGAGGAATCTGTCTGAGAACTAGTTAGATCGCCGATGTCTTCTGCTCCTCACTGCTGTGTGCTTCCTCCCCCAACAGTTGGAGATGTGTTCATTAGCCAGGAAAGCAGGATCTTGAGTTGGAGAATGCTACCGATAGGAAAGGGCATACATACTTTACTGACAACATGGATCTTAATCAGGTCTGCACCAAATACTGAATCAAAAACTCCCAGCTGCTTCTCCTACTTGGATTTGGCTCTCAGATAAATTCCCTCTGGATAGAAATTCGAAGATTTTTTTTTTCTGTGAAATTTGATCTGCTCCCAAACAGAAAGACACCCAGGATTCCCCAACAAATGATTCACACAGGTCAATTTACAGTGTAGCTCAGAGTTGCAGAACCCCATCATGTGCTTAACAGGACCAATCAGATTTAAAATCCTTTACTCATAAGCATGCATAGAAGGACAAGGATGAGACAAATCTGAGGAAAGGCTCTCAAGATACAGATCAAAACAAACAGGAGTAAAATAGTAAAAGAACTTAGAGATAATATTATGCAGGGAGAAAAATGTAAAAAAAAATTATTAGTATGCACAAACCCAAAATAAGATACTATTAATGCAGAACACTCAACGATGACAACAACGACAACAAAAATACTTGCAATTAGAAACATAATAGCTCACATGAAAAAGTTCAGTACAAAGATGGGAAGGTAAACTTTTAATAAATCTACCAGAAAACAATAAAAAAAGGAATGGAAAATAAGAATAAGGCAAGAAAGTCAGATGCATATTCTACAATAGTCAACACTCAAGTAATTGGAATTCTCATCAGAAGATGGAAGACACAAGCAAGATATGGTGGCGCCTACTTGTAATTCCAATACTTGAGAGGCTAAGAAAGGAAAATTGCATGTTTGATATCAGTGCACATAACTTAGTGAGATTCTTTTTCAAAATACAAAAGGCTGGGGGTACAGCTCAGTGGTAGAACCCTATGGGTTCAATCCCCAGAACCACCCCTCCTCCCACACACACGAAAGATAGAAAGTGGAAGACACAGAACATGGAGGGCAGAAAATTATTAACAAATGATTTCAGTAAAATTCCAAACACATA
Organism: Glis glis; assembly: GCA_004027185.1. Taxonomy (NCBI): domain Eukaryota; kingdom Metazoa; phylum Chordata; class Mammalia; order Rodentia; family Gliridae; genus Glis; species Glis glis. The sequence continues at coordinate 61,491 of PVJS01001075.1, read as the reverse complement.
GGCCATGAGTTTCCAAAATAAGTGCCTGCTAAGTGTCCAGCACGAGATTTGTGGTCTATAAAGAAGCCCAGTCCCCCAGAACTCATCAATTGCTAGGTCTAGCGATGTCTCTAAAGAGCTCTGACAGAAAACTCAAGAAATAATCTCCTCATTAAACTCTCCTACTTCCTTGAAATATGAAAGACTGAACTGGGATTCTGCATGATGATTTATTTGAAAAATAAGCAATCTAAGTAAAGTCCCCAGATAGCATCATATTATTTATTAGTTAAGGTTCTCTAGAAGAAAAGAACTAACCCGTTAGGTGTATTAAAGAAGGGGATTTATGAATTTGGCTTCCAGAATCAGAGGCTGGGTAGTCCACCAAATGGCTGTTTGTGTGTTGGAGAGGCAGCGGCTACTCAGTTCAAGAAGGAACCTCAGAATGCAAAGGGCCAATGATGCAGCCCCAGTCCAAGATAGAAAGGCCTGGAAATTCTTGGCGAGAGTCCATGTTGGAAGAGGAAGCCGCTGGAGTCTGTTATCCTCAGGTGATGAAGCAATAGCAGCTGCACCCACTTAAGAAGAGTTGAGCTTGTCTACTCCTTCCTCCTTTTTCCACCCTTTATTCCATCTGGGTCCTTGCCTATTTGATGATGATGCCCACCTGAAAGGGCGGGACTTCCCCCAGTTTGCTGCTCCACATGCCAATCATCCCATCAACACATCCGGTAGTCTCTTAATTCTAGGTGTCCTTCAGTCCACTCAAGTTGAAAATCCAGATTAACTATATCACATTATCTAATAAGCACACAGGTTAACAAATCCCCATGGTATTACTTCAAAAGACTTGAGGAGAGGGTTCTCAGTGACTGAAATTAAGAATTAATTTCAATGAACTAATTGATGAAATTGGAATAAAATTGATTGAATAGCTGTTGTATCTAAGTAAGTTGAAAAGGTATTTAGACAATTTTGGGGGAGTTTGGGGATAATTCAGTGGTAAATACAAAGAAAATGAGGCAAACTAAAGACAATGGGAAAATCCTAAGAAGTTTAAAACATTGTTTAGGAAAGGGAAAATATCCATATTTGACAACATATCTCAGATGGCAACATCATCTTCATAGTCATTATAAAAAACACATTGAATAATAAAGTTAACAGAATAAAGTAGAACAAAATATGACAAAATTTGCCTTATTAATTTGCAAGAACAGAAGTAGGAGCCTATATTTAATGACTTTCTTGCTGAAATTGTCTGCTGATCTTAAAAATCCAAATTAGAATATGATATTGCTAAAATGAAAATGAGAATCTGCTTCAAAGAACACCTAGTGAAAGATGACCCAAAACAGAGTAAATCATGAGATTAAGCAATTGTATCACTTAGTTAACTGTGGTTTTAGGAAATGTATTTTTAATAAATTAAAGTAATGAATGTATGTACTGCTTGCAGAGTAGAAGTGATTCAATTTAGTAACACTGTCATGGAACAATACCCCTGTTCCCCTACTCCCACCCATAATGAGCTCCATCGGAATATATTAGCCTAATGGTGCTCATTCTCCTGATGCTACAGAATAAAAGGAATGAAATATTGGTGCAAATGGAGGCAATCATTAATGCTGACAGTTTGATTCAGTGCAGCAGAGCTCCCTGTGATTGTTATTTTTAATTCTTCTGTTGTATGACTTCATTGAGGTTTACAATGACATGTTGTAGGGTATTACTATTTCTACAGCATCCATTTTACTTGGGAATCAAAATGAAATGACTGGACAAAATCTCTCATAACAAAATTCTGGAAAGAAAATCTTACATGTTGCTATGTTCTACAACAAAATTACTTGAGATAAACTTAAAAGTAAACCATCTAGAACTTCATAGAGGATGAACCAGTGAGTAATGATAGCATGCTGGTCACATAATTTATGAGTCATTAAAATGCAGTGCTGGTCCCTGACATCTAAATTGCAAAATGTAAACCATCTAGAAAGCCACACAAATGGTATTTGGTTCCATCATCAGTGTTTATCCCTGGTAAAACAAATACAATGATTATCAATTTGATCAGAAAACAAATTTTCCACAAGCATTTTGTCTTTCTGTCCATACTATCTGCATAAGCATGTAACTTTCAAAATCATAATAACCAAATATTTGCTTCTGAAATATCTACAATTTCCATACTAAATATTCCCTTCAAGCTTTGTCTTCCTCCTCTTTTTTTAAACTTTCTCTAAATTAACTGTGTGCTCTGCTGTCTTACACCGAATGCTTTCTGAGTGGAACTGATACCGAAAGTATTGGTTTAGAAGTTGTATATTTATGTCAAACACAACACATAGCTGACTTTCAAATTCTAAGAATGAACACGAGCAGTCAGGGCAGGACTGGAAATCACATAGTTTTATATGATATTCAACATTCACTCGATTTTCAATGTTCTTTTCTTGAGTCTTCAAGTGTGAAGAGGCTGTAGGAATCACCCAGAAGAGTGGGGTATGGATACTCACTGAAGATGGTTATGATTTAGACACAAAGACATGTGCACAACGAACTAAATCATCAAAGAAGAACGAAGACATTGTGTAATGGGCTCACAAGCACACAGGGCTGCCATCAGGTCCTGACATGCCTGAGTGGAATTAGCAGGTGACTGCTGTGGATGGGTGTAGCACCCTGTTTCCTGTGTATGTGGAGGGTCAGGTGGGCCAAATGCATTACCTTTGCATTTCAGCCCTGTAAGTTAGTGCTTTGGAATTGCAGCAGAAAACTCAGTTCCAAATGGGCATGCACAGAAAGCTTCAAGAAAGAAGTGATATTTGGATTTTGAAGAATACCAGCATCCCAGTTAGTAAAGTCTGGGAAGTGCAATTTATTTCTCATTCTAGCCCATCTCCAAATGATGGAAATTGAGTTCCAGAGACTCTAAACTAATTGGAATAGTTAAGGGGATTGTATCCTTCACATCATTTTTTTTTCCAAGTAGAACTGTGTTGCATAAGACTCTACAAGTTTATCCTTTTACTTTTCTTTCAACACAGACTGAGCACAGGAGTAATAGTAAATCATGGATCTGTGAGGAGTCTCACTTGGTACATGTAACTGTCTGCCAAGTTTTTCAGCTGTCTGTCCATTTTAGGGACCCCCCTTGCTTCTACAATCCATAAAACACGTAATGACTAAATTTGAGATTTTTCTAATTGAGAGTTAGGAAGCGTGACTAAAGCATACGTGGCCACAGTAAACTATTGGATACAGGCTGTGCATTTTTGATAAACTGTTGGTCTTGAGCAGTAAAGAGTTCAATATGAGACCCTACACCAAATGGAGACCCCATTGGTCTGATGCCACATTTTAAAATGCCCAGATGGCTAAATCCTAACATTTATAGCATTATGGTGGCATTATGAATCAAATTGAGAGAAAAGATTCTGGGGCCAAAAAGTGGTTATAGCACAGTGATAAAAAGCTTACAACCTAAGCAACACACAGGGATTAATAAAAGGTAAATCTGGCCAGATTTAATGCTGACCTTCAACAAAATAATTTACTTTTCAGCAACCACAGATGGGTTTATAGGAGAAAAGACTAGCCATGTATAATTTTACAGCTAAGATAAAGGATTGAGATGCAAACATAATATTTAGAAATAATTTGTTTCTGGCCAAGGGCCCCATGAAGAAGTTAGGGTCCATAAAGCAAATGGATGAAAGACAATAGTATAAAAATATCATATTTTTCAGTTTGGAAAATATAGTCCAGCAAAGATTTATTTTATTTTTCATATAACAGAAACAAGCTAGCCTCTTCAAACTATATTGAAGAATCAATTAGGTAAGCAACACAAAAGTTAACTCTTTAAAAATGTGCTTCTAAAACTAAATTTCTTCTTTTCAACTGAATAAATACAAGCTTTTGCTGCAGATCATGTATCCCAGCTTTTTATACAGAACTTATTTTTGCATCTTCATTTTTCTTTGCCAAAAGTGATGATTAATAGGTGATTTGAGGTTTAAATAATACATGTCCACCAAATTGACCATTCTGATTGAATTAGGGGATTAATGGGAAAAAGATTATATTTCTGGTAGTCTGCACAGTATTTCACAGTTCATAAGAACTTCCACATTTCAGTGAAATTGTCCTGAGGCAATTCTGGAAAATATTATTTCTCCATTTTTTTAGCTAAGGAAACTGCAATGCTAAGAGTTGTAACAATCTAACCCAAAGCTCCAGGGTTTCAGCTGGAATCAGTGTGGTCTTCCGGCTTCTTACCTCTTTCTTTTACTCTCTGTAGCTTCTTCATATCATTTTAAAAAATTGCTTGAGATTTTCCCACCCACCACCCCTGTCCCCATACATTTTCTTGAGTTGGCCATTTTAACAGAGCAGAGACATAGCCCAAACTACCTAATGTCATTCTGAATTTCAAAATCACCACTAACCAATTAAATAACCAAGCTCTTGAAAAATGGGTATAAAAATACTAGGATTCTAAACGATACTTCTTAGAATACCCCCCTTTTTTGACTCTGCATAGTAGATAAATTTGAATAATATATAATAGTGTACATTTGCCTTGTCATAGTATTCTTCCACAGAGACCACAGTTCAAACCTAACCAATAATAATGCCAGGAATGTGAAGAGCAACCAGGCAAGTTTAAAGGTCTTCCTTTAACAGCACCAACTGATAGGACGAGGATGAATAAACTATAATCAAAGGAGGATAGGCTTTTGAAGATCTTAACTTCAACTCTCCCTTCCCATCCTTCTGCCCCAAAGATGGTAGAAAAACAAGTAGAAGAAAATCAGTTATTTAGAAGCATTTGATATGCGCAGGGTTTCCCAATTAGCTAGAGCAGCAATTGCTTAATCAGATTTTTCACAGTATCGAAATCAGTTTATTCCATTAGCACTAATTTCATTTTGAAGGGCAATGTCATTTAAAGATGTTTGTAATTGGTCATTATTCATGGTTTGATATAGATTCTCAATGCAACTGATTTAGAATTAAAAGTATAATTACAGAGAAATCTAGTGGTGTGCTTTATAATAATGAAGCATATCATACTAATTTCCTTGAACCTGTTTGACCTTTTTTGATGAGCTTTTGTGCAGCTATATTGAATTAATTTCCTAGTTTTTAAAGAGAAGAAAAATTATGCAAACTTGATATGTATCTTGAAAAAATTATTTTAGAATAAGTTATCAAGAGATAATGTATAAATATACTAAGGGCACAAAGACGCCAGAATCTCTCTAATGATAATAACATATCAAGATTTTTTTTCTGTGAGAGGTTCAGCAGATGGAGACTGCATAGAAATAATTGCCTGGGACTAGTTCTTAAATTGGCAAAAACCCTAGACAATATTCTTATTCTTAATATAGAAAAAGATAAAATTTCAACAACAGATACGTGGCTCAACCACTACTTATAGGAGAGTAACTCAGTGGCGATATCAATAAATTGATGTCAATCATATGAGAGATTTCTAGTGGATTGCTGTAGGGTTTCATCTCTTCACATGGCCTTCTCAGCATTTTTCCAATTACTTACATTTCTTAAAGAAATAGAGTACTCCTTCAAATTTGTAGTTGAAACTAACTTCATGATTAGTGGATATGCTGAATGAAAACTGTACTGAAATGGGGTAGTCATGGTCTAAAATCTAGCAACAAATTGCTATTTAGTTGAAAAGCATGAAGTCCTCACTTGGTCGAACACAGAGGGAAATATTGTAGTTTAACAGTTTTAGGAATTAAACTTGATAGGATCTCCACAGGAGTCTCATACAGTCTCCATGGAGCCACACACACACAAAAAAAAAAACAAACAAACATGATATTGGGGCTAAATTAATAGAGAAACATCTAGAAGAATTGAGTGGGTGGTTAAGTTCTCTGTGCTGAAGGAACCAAGCTAGAGGTTTTTTTTTTTTCCAATTTTGGTTGTCATTTAGCAAGAGAAAATAGAAGGGGCTAAGATGGTAGAGAAATAGGAACTTTCCAAAATGTGGACTAGCTCCATGTTTACGCTGCTTCCGATATACTAAGCACTTGGATGGAGCATGATAACTCTTCTCAAATAGGGAGAGTCTTCATTAGAAATGACCCTTTTCCTTTGCAGGGTATCATTATACTAAAACAATGCCTGTTCTGTTGCTGCTGTGTATGAAAACTGGGAACTTTGCCTCACTGTTTTTACTTTGTTCTATTTTCTTTCTATTTCCCAGTTTGTATTGCTTTACTCTATAATTTTAGATTCATTTTGTGATGAATTGTTTTATTATATTATGTATTATCTTTCAATAATTATTTTTGAAATGTTTATTATTTTAGCCATGTCAAAAGTGATCAAGATTTAATTCTATAGTTTGTTAGTGTTGATATTCAGTCTTAATGCTTTTTACACTTTGCCTGTCTATATTATTTGGAATCCTCTATCTGCTAACGTGTATCTTGGAACAATTTTTCAGGAATGGCAGCTTTTTGCTTGAGTGACTACAGAATGTTCTCATATATAAATTATATCTTCACTGTCAATCATTGTCCCTTTAGGTTCACCAGTATTAATATTCATTATTTTATTTATTTTTATTATTTGGTGCATTGTAATTTTGCATCATATTGGTGTATAGAGTGACAGAAAAATATGCATGTGCCTCTTGGTGCCCTTCCCACCAGGTCTCTCCCCCCTCCTTCACCCTCCCCGTGTATCTCTCTGAGATTGGAATTGGTAATTTTGTGTGCATTATTTCAACTGTTGCATTATTTATGACTTTGCCTCCCCCTCCTCCCTTCCCTAATCCCCCTTAGTCACTCCTTTGGAGTCTCTGCTCTTTTAACTGATGTTACCCTTATTTCCAAATATCTCTCTAGCTTCCACATAGAAGAGAAAAAATACATCTACTCATTTTTGAGACTAACTAAACTCACTTAGCATAATATTCTCGAGTTCCATCCATTTTCCTGCAAATGGCATGATTTTGTTCTTCAAGAGTAAAATTCCATTGTGTATATACCAAAGTGTTGTGATCCATTCATCTGTTGATGGACACCTAGGCTGGTTCCATAATGTGGCAATTGTAAGTTGTGCTGCTATGAACATGCATATGCAAGTATCGCTATAAGATTCTGATTTCAATTTCTTTGGGAAGATGCCCAGGAGTGCTATCACTGGGTCATATGGTAGTTGCATTCTCAGTCTTCTGTGAAACCTCCACACTGATCTCCATAGTGGCTGTACTAGTTTGCAGTCCCACCAACAGTGTGATTGGGTTCCTATTTCCCCACATACTCACCAGCATTTATTATTATTTGTGTTTTTGATGATTACCATTCTAACTGGAATTAGATGGAATCTCAGTGTAGTTTTAATTTGCATTTCCCTGATTGCTAAAGATGTTGAACATTTTTTCATATATTTACTGGCCATTTGTATTTCTTCTTTTGAAAAGAGTCTATTCAGTTCAGTTGCCCACTTTTTTATAAAGTTATTTTTTAGTGTTAATCTTTTTACAGCTGAAGCAATTCTCAGCAATAAAAACCATGCTGGAGGCATCACAATACCTGACTTCAAATTATACTATAAAGTGATAGTAATAAAAACAGCATGGTATTGGCACAAAAACAGACACATAGATCAATGGAACAGAATAGAAGACTCAGAAACAAAACCCCAATTTATAACCAATTGATTTTGATAAAGGTACCAAAAACATACACTGGAGAAAGGACAGCCTTTCAACAAATGGTGTTGGAAAAACTGGTTATCTATATACAGGAAAATAGAATTAAACCCTAACATCTCACCATGCACAGGAATCAACTAGAGATGGATCAAAGACCCAGAAATTAGATCTGAAACTTGGAAACTACTAGAAGAGGGCATAGGGCCAACACTCCAACATGTAGGTACAGGTAGAAACTTCCTCAATAACACCCCAAAAGCACAGGAAATTAAAACAAGAATTAATGAATAAGATAGCATTAAATTTAAAAGCTTCTGCACAGCAAAGGAAACCATCAAGAATTTACAGAGAGAGCCTACAGAATGGGAGAAGATCTTCACCACTTACCCATCTGACAATGGTCTAATATTTAGAATATTCATTAGTTTAAAACATTTTATTGAGAACCTGATATGTGCCAAGCACTATTATGAATGTTTGAAATGAATCAATAAACAAATATTCAATGATCCCTTCCCTTCAGGAACATATATATGTTCCTGAAGTTGGGAGCTTTTAGAGGTTGGGGGGAAGAGATGAACAACAAAAATATAAAAAGTATACATAATAAATAAGCAAACTATGAAGTATGTCAGAAAGTGACAAATGCTAAAAAAAAAAAAGAAAGAAAATGGAGTTCATTAGAGACAGAGGAGATAGTGATACCTGAGAAGAGACTTGAATAGGGGAGGCAGATATCCATGAGGATGACTCGTGGGAGAGCATCTCAGGCACAGGAAATAGCACACACAAGGGCCTGAGGCAGGAGTGTCCCCAGCAGAGGGAGGACGAAGAGGGCACATGGCAGGATGGAGGATGAGGACAGAGAGGCAGAGATGTCTGTAGATTAGACAGGGCCTGTGAACAGTTAAAAGGCCTTGGGTCTTCCTCCAAATGGAACAGGAGTGATGCCGATTTCAACCAGAGGGCTGCCAAGGTCCAGCTTGTGTTTTTTTTTTGTTTGTTTTTTTGTTTTTTTGTTTTTTTTTGCGGTACCAGGGATTGAACCCAGGGGCGTTCTACCTCCGCGCTACACCCCCGGCCCTATTTTTTTTATACTTTACCAGGTCTCACGAAGTTGCCGAGAGCCTCACTAAGTAGAGAGAGAGAGAGAGAGAGAGAGAGAGAGAGAGAGAGAAACAGGGAGAGAGAGAAAGAGAGTTGAGGCTGGCCGCGAACCCGGATCCTCTGGTCTCTGCCTCCCAAAGTACTGGGATTACAAGCGTGCGCCACCATGCCCGGCCAGCTTGTGTTTTAAAAGGGTCACTCTGGCTATAGTTCTAGAAAGAGACACAGAGGAACAAGCATGCCAAGATTCAACTTAAGTCTCTTCCCTTATTCCCCAGTAAAAAAAAGCAAGTTAACTACACCATTTTGCATTTAGTATTATATATTTCTGAGTTTTACTAGGAAAAAGTGTAATCGAGGCTATCACAGAGAAATCATTGAATTATATCACCGGAAGAAACCTTGAAAAATAATCTATGCCACCCGCCTCAATGAGATAGTATCCTAATAAATGATTCCAGACATATATAAACTGCTTTATGTTAGACACTTCTAGTAAAAGAAATTTCACAGCGTCTTATAATCCACAATCCAAAAGCTTCACAAATGTCTCTTTCAGAAATTTCTTCCCTGTGCCAAATTATAATTTTTTTCTCGCTATAATTATAATTTCTTCTTTTCCTTTCTTATATATGAAGTTTAAGCAGAGCACTAAATGTAGATCCAAAAATTCAGATTTGTAATCACATTGGATTCTAACCACACCGGCATACAGTACAACCTTTCTCAAATCACTTGGTTTCTGTGTACAAATTAAGTAATGGATGTAGACCTTTTTTTAAGCTCCTACAAAGAAATGGACTCTATAAGTCCAAGATATAATTAGAATCATTGTTGCTATTATTCTCTTCTCATTAGAAATGGGGAATTAATCCAGAGCTTTACCAGGATTTTAACTCAGCAAGATGGTGTATGTTGCCTCTAGATAGGAAATCTTCAGGGAGCAGTAAGTCATTAATTCTGAATTAGGGGGAAGAAACACTATGAATTCACTCAGCAGAAGCTTTTAATCCAGATTTAGATCCGTTCTTACTCTATTACAATGAGTGACCTTTAAGGGAAAATTCCTAACAGTAATTTAAAAGAAATTTAAGAGAACAGTTTAGTATAGCTAACATAAATTCCCTTGAAAAATACATTTCAGGTGTTAAAACACAGTAACCAAATTACATATTTGACTCAGAGAAAATTTACCAGAAGACAGTCAAAAATGAAAAATCAATACCTAAGTTTCCCAGTATAAACAAACATTGTATATTTGTGCACATATGAAGTTATACACACACATATTTGCTCTTCCCATACTTATTTTCTTAAAGATTTGCTTTTATTATATGTTCATATGTGTGTGTGTTTGTGTGTGTTTGTGTGTGTGTGTGTGTGTGTTTGTGTGTGTGTATCTTTAAAAATATTTGCTTCCTTCAGAACCATTCATCTTAAGGTGCTTGAAAACAAACCTCCTGATTCATGAAAGTTCAAATACCATGGGGTTCCCAATGTCAGAGAAGAGTAATGATAAAAACTAAAGCTTTGACCATGGCTACCCTAAGTGTTCTTAGATGTAGGTCATGCAGCCATCAATTCCTCGGCCCCCCACTGTCCACTGAGCTCTGGTTTCAAAACTGAGAATAGGACAATAAAGTGACGTGACAGCAGTAGCTAACACTGCGCTCAGCATAGTCACATTTATCATATCGGCCTCCCACCTACCTTCCCAAGGCTTATTATTAAAATCATCCATTCTTGGCTCTGGGCTCAATTTTAGGTATGTTGTAAATTACTCTTTCTCCCCTTTTAAGCCTTTGCTGAGTACTGTGGATTATATCAGAGATGCCTTGTATTCTTTGCTTTATATCCATTGGCAATTTCCTGTTTCACCTTACTGCCATTTCCACCGGCCTGGATCATCCTAATACCCTTCTACCCCTCCCCCGATTCATTCTCCATGCTGCTCCCATATTTATTTTTTAAAGCTTTTCTCTCACTATGCATTCATCAGATTTCACTGAACCATTACCTGAGGCCGTGCACTGTGTTAGGTGCAGGTGACGAGAAGGTAAATAACATTGGGACTTTACACTTGTAGAACTTACAATTAAGTTTGGCATGGAGACATGTCATTATGTAATTAAGATACAGTATATTAGTCAAACATTATGTGCATGTACAAAATGCTATGGCAATGGTAGGAAGGAGGACTCACGTCTGCCTAAGGAGAGAGGGATCAAGAGAGTCTTCAGGGAGAAGGTGATATGAAATCTGTGTGGTGAGGGATAAATGGACTTGCGTTGGGAAGATGCTACGGAAGAGCAATTCTAGCTAAGAGAACACTTTACAGGGATATGGACATATGAAATATTGCAAGTTTGAAGATCTCTTATTTCTCCAGTATTGCAAAAGCATAGGATGTGAGTTAAAGAAAAGAGAATTGGCCAGAGAATTTGGTGGCCAGGGACTTCTCTAAAGTGGGTTTTCTGTGGCAGACTATGCAATGTAGACTTTACTGCGTATTTCATAAGTAATGGAAGCTATGGAATAAGATGTGGTTTTAGGAACATGGCTCTGGGAGGTAGATTGGGTGGGTCAGAAACTGGTGTAGGTGACTGGGCAGTCTACTGCAGAAATCCAGTGGGCGTTGATTAGAGCAGTCCAAGTGAGGAAGTAGTAGTAGGTTGCAGAGAAAAAAGCCCCATCCAAAAGTTGTAATATACAGGCTTTTTTTTCCCCCACATTGGGGGACATTCTGGTATTTGCCTTGTCAAGATACTGAACCCAATCTCTCCTAATTTGTGCGACTTATTTTCCTTTTGTTTTCCAGGATGGGTCATCTATACCCAAAGTCATTGTGTATTTCTGTACAAACAGCATTTGCTTTTTTCTCTAAGGATATTAGTCTTATGTTTCCTCTAGGCCAATGATTTTATATTAGATTATTCAGGGGCTTTTCAGGAGATGCTGGGAAGGTATAAGCAGAAACCAGGGGGGTGGTTTTTAGGTACTTTTACCTCATCGTAATATATGCATATACATGTTTATAGCAGCACAATTCACAATAGCCCAATTATGGAACAAGTGTCCATCAACAGATGAATGGATTACAAAATTATGGGACATACACACAATGGAATTCTACTCAACAGTAAAAAAGGACAAAATTATGTCATTTGCAGGAAAATGGATGGACCTAGAGAACCTTATGTTAAATGAGATTAGCCAGTCACAGAAAGTGAAGGGTCTTATGTTTTTTCTCAGATATGGAAGCTAGGGAATAATCGGGTTATCTGAAGGAGTTCAGATAATGGAGGAGAAACTCCTGTGGAGCCAGGGAGGTGGTCTAGGGGAAGGGGGCGGGGAAAGGGAGGATCAATGAAGGAATCACTTCCATTGACATTATGTATGTGAGAATACCAATGCCAATCTCAATATTCTGTGTGTGGAATGGGGGAGTGGGGAGGGAGCCGAGGGAAAGCCCACCAAGTGCTGTGTGCATGTATGCCGCCACTATCACTATGAACTACATTATGATGTGAGACTATAATGCACCAATAAGACAGTGGACAGGCCTATAATAAGCAATTTTTATATTTGTTGTGTGGTTTGATATCAGACTTGGAGGAAGAAACCAGACCATTTTGTACCAAGATGTAGAGAAACACTAGATGCCATTTGACTGCAAGTCACAGGAAGTTGAGATTTCTTGGGCCAAGTGTCTACAAAGGGCAAAAGTCACATTGGAAGGCGTGACCTTTCTAGTCTTTCAGGATTACACACCTGTCTCCTGTAGTGAGGTATATATTCTTGGGTTTTGGGGAGCAGATTACAGAATGCTCCAAGAGAGATAGGTTTTTTACTTAAATATGACCTGATGAAGATACCATTAAGACATCGAAAAAATCATCTTGTAATTAAAATTAGGGGAGCCAAATTTGTCTCGGTCCTTCCTGCAGAATTTGAAGAACTCAAGGAGCCACAACCACTGCTCATAAGTAGAGCATTCTAGTACTGATAAATATGAGGATATAAAATCAGCAGGGACTATAAACTAAATGTGAGAGTTAGGGGAGAGCGAGGGTGCCCGGGGCTTTCCTGACCTTCCAGCATGTGCATTTGAATATATAATAGTGGTCTTTAACTAAAAGGATGTACAGGAGATTGAGGAGCATAGAAAAGAAGATAATGAGATTCCCTTTGAGACAAGTTGAGTTAGAAACACGTGTGTAGTCTCTGGGATGCAGTTAGATAAACAAGTTCACAGCTCAGCAGAGAGTCTGGGAGGGTTATAGATCTGGGAGCCATCGATATGCCATTAGTGAAAATTAATGGAGCAGATAAAATTGCCGAGGACAAACTTTTGAATGAGTTTGAGAAGGCCAAGGATGGGATGTTGAGTAGTCCAAAATTGAGAGAAGACAGGGAAAAAGAGCTAATAAACAACACTGAGTAGTAGAGACAAAGAAGTAAACCAAGAGAGAGTAGTTAGCATCCATAGGGGAAGAGAGTTTCAAGAATAAGAGAATGAAGATTAGTGTTGAGTACTGCAAACAAGCCTTGCTTTGCTGTAATTTGTAGTTCCTTTAACTGATTATAAAACAAAACTGATTCTTTAGTGTGGAATGGTAGAGCGTCCCAAATGTCATTTCTAGTCCTCTTTCTTGTACACCTCAGTGCTCTTGTATGCACATTGCGCACACACAATGTTTGTTCTAAAAATCCTTTTCTCACTGCTTGTTCTAATAGTTCTCTTTGCCCTTTATAGAACATGTCCTGTGCTTTCCCCCCTTATTACTCCTTATATCTGGAAACATTCTTATGCCCATCTTTGCCAGTTGAGCTCCTACTTATTCTTGAAGTTTGTGGTGGTTTGATTGCAAGAATTGCCCCAGTGGCTGTGCCCTTGCAATAGGACTCGAAGATTCTTCCTTCAAGAGGTGGAGTCTGTCTCCAGCTCTTGAATCTGGGTTGGCTTCTTGACTTGCTCTGGCCAACAGTGCGAGCAATGTGAAGCATGCCAGTTCTGAGTGTAGGTTCAAGTGGCCTCAAGAGCTTTCATTCTCTCTCTTGGAACCCAGCTATGTCCAGAGAAAAAGCCCAGGATGGCCTGATGGAACATGTCAGGTCATATGGAGAAGAGTCAATTCCATTCTAGGCCAGCTAACAGCAGAGCCATTCCCCAGCATGAGGGAGAATGCATCTGATATCAGCAGACACGCCTGCCTCACTCAAAGCTGACCACAGCCATATGGATAATTCCAACTGAGACTGGAAGACCTACTAGCTGACCTTTACACTGATGAGCAACAATAATGGTCATTATTCTAAGCCACGATGTTGTGGCTTGTTATGCAGCCATAGCTAACTGATGTGGTATTCTAGCTCATATCTCATCAGTCAAAAACAAAATAGTTTTCCTCCTATTGTATGGACCAGTGGCCTGAGATGAGACAATAGAAGAAGAAAGGCCTTAAAACATGCAGGGCTTAGTGGGCTTTGTTCAGAATTTTAGAATTCAATATTCTCAAATATTAAGAGTTTCTCTTTTTTTCTCACTTGGGTAAAAATCAGAAACAAAAACCAATGGAAACAACAAACTCTTACCATTATGTTAAAAAGTTTGGAAATCTAGGGACAATACGAAATCCATGTGAAAACATTGAAGAACCCTCCACTTGGGTTGACTCAGGCTAGAGCGCTGCTGAGGGCAGCCACATTGTCCTCTGCCTGGGGGTCCCCCCACACTGCTGGGTGCCTGAGTCATGCTTTTGGAACAGCTCAGGATCAGAGACAATGTAATGTGCTGCATTCCAGAGCAGAGGCACTTCAGGTGGCCCAAGCCTCACTTCAGGTAGCCTCTCCACAAAAACACCTGCTCCAGGGCTGAGAGCACTTCCACCAAGGAGATAATGCGTGATGCGAGATGGAGGTGACTACTTAGCTTCAGGAACTTATTGTAAGAAAAACATTGAACTACATACTTGAAACTGTGGAAAACTCTAAGTGAAGGTTATGTTGTAGGTGGCAAGGATTAGGAGCCCGACACTGCTGCATTTTATCAAGAGAACAAGTTGTCTTCATCATTTACTCCTTGGCTTCTAGTCAGGATCTGAAGTAACAGGGAACACAGCAGAAATTGGTGAAGCAGTTAACAAACACAGCATTTCCTTCTGCCTGTGTTGGAAGCAGTAACAGCGACAATTGTGCTTGTATATTTCCCTTATAGATGCCACTCAGTGAAACTCATGACCATACGCTTTCCCAGAGACCAGCTTACTCAGACAAATCCAAGCTGTCGCCTCATCAGCGGAACGTTTCGCTCACTACAGATGTGTGCAGCTCTCAGGGAAGACTTTATTGGCTCTGTAAACTGAGACACTGGCTGCTGGAAGTGTCTCCAAGAGGATGCTCTGACTCCTACCTACCCGCCGTGGGCAACTGTCTACCCTTTGCTGCTGCCAGCCAGGAAGGATGAGAGAGAGAGACCCAAACGGAGGCTCTAATGCTGCATACCTCGTGCTTTTCAGTGATGAATCTGGAAAACTTCCCAGACTGTACATGTGCCTGGGAATAATAGCTTGTACTTCAGAGAATGAGGCTTTCAAAGGAGACAGTGAGAACAACCACATCTATTCACGGAGCGAGAGGGACATTCCTTCCCTCTTCCAGGGACAAGTGCCTGCCTCGTTACCCTCTGCCCCCAACTTGGTAGCTGCTGGTGAATGTGTGTAGTCAGGAAGTGCCCACTCGGCACACATGCGCTGCTCAGAGAAGATCCTGTGATTGATGCCACTGCCCAGCAAGCTTGTCCACCAGCTTAGGAAGGGTGGGCAGGTCAAGAAGAAAGACAAAGCTATTCATGCAGCAAGGCTGAAGAGTTTTCTTGCTTTTTCTTTTTACAGTGCTAAGGATTGAACCCAGGGCAAGTGGTCTACCACAGAGCTACACCCCAGCCCAAAGGAGCCTTCCTTCCTTCCTTCCTTCCTTCCTTCCTTCCTTCCTTCCTTCCTTCCTTCCTTCCTTCCTTCCTTTCAGCTACACTCCCAGCCCTATTGAAACAGTGTCTCGCTAAGTTGCTGAGGCTGGCCTCTATCCTGCGATTCTCCTGCCTCAGCCTCCTGAGTACTGGGATTATAGGTGAGCACCACCACACCCAACCTAAGGAGTCTTTTTTTCTCCCATCTCCCCTCCTCAACTTTTCATACTTATTTTTCCTTTCCTGCATTGTATTTGATGTTTCTCAGCATGGTGGACCTGTAGCCTAATGCAATGAGCTTTCTTTGATACTAGCTAAGGAAACAGATTCAATGGATTGCAGTTTTCCTTAGGGAATGTCCAGATCGATCTGGTACTTTGAAAATCTGTTCACTGGAAAAGTCACTCAATGATTAAATCTTATATTCTATATTCAATATGTGCAATTTTAGTGGCTAAGAGACAGAGAGGAAATTGTAAGAAAATTCTGATAGGGGTACAGGAACTCTGAGCTCATTCAGGGTTAGTAGGAATATTTGAACATTCTGTCAAATATGTTCTTCTGGTACAAAGATGTAGTGAGCACTCATGAAATCTATTTGAAAGATGCCTAAACGAGTCTTTCAGGAGCAAACACATTATCTACTGAGGTTTTGAAGCCAGGTTTATCAGGATGACTGGCTGTTGAATAAATGCTAATGGGGTAAATGGTCTAAACTGGCTGTTGGGGAACTTCTGATGGGGTAAAATTCATGCCTGCTGGAAATGAAAAGAATATAGATAATGTCCAAGTGTAAAGTCTTCTTAAAACCAGAAGAACACGAGCAATGTGAGACGAAATCAGACTGGGGGCTCACGTGCTGGGGTGAGTGGGACAAAGGGGGTGGGGACCTGGTCTCTGGGTGCTTTATTCATGAGCGGGAGCCCATGGCCAGCTGGACAGAAAAGTCCACAAGACCAGAGCATTTAGCTTAGTGTCTACCTAGAAGGGATGATGCACTGTGGATGTAGCTCAGTGACAGAGCACCAGCTGGGTGTGGTGATGCATGCCTGTAATCCCAGTTCTTGGGAAGATGAAACAGGAGGATCATAGGTTCCAGGCCAGCCTCAGCAATTTAGTGAGAACCTGCTTCAAAATAAAAAAATGAAAAGGGCTGGGGGAGTAGCTTGGAGATAGAATACCCCTAGGTTCAATTGTGAGTACGGAAGAAAAGGAGGAGGAAGAGGAGGAAGAGGAAGAGGAGGGGGGAGGAGGAGGAGGAGGAAGAGGAGGAGGAGGAGAAGGAGGAGATGATCATGCACAGCACTTTTGTTCACAGCAGCATGTCTAAAGATGTTTGGTTTAAGCAAGCATGGTGATGCATGCCTGTACTCCCAGTATTTGGGAGGCTGAAACAGGAGGATTACAGGTTTGAGGACAACTTCAGCAATATAGTGAGACTGAGTAACCTAGTGAGAACCTGTTTCAAAACAAAAAATACAGAAAGGTTTGGGGGATAGTACCAAAAAAAATGTTTGGTTTATAACATGATTTGTCCCCCAAAGGTTCATGTGCCAGAAGCTTGGTCCCCAATGCTGTAGTATTGAAAGGGGACGTTTAAAAGATGGGCCTCCTGGGAAGTGGCTGTGTCATGGTCTCACAGGAGTGGATTAGTTCCCACACAGGTGGGTTGTTATAAGAGACCAACCTGCCCCTTCCCCTTGCTTGCTCTCGGGCCCTGTGATCTCTCTTCACAATATGCCTCTGCTCACTGCCCTCTTGTGCACCCCTGTCCATCACCATGCAGAGCCCTGCATCTCCATGGGACTCTGACATCATGAAGTCATCGCCCATTACAGCCCCTTGACATTGAAGGAGAACTGTGAGCACAAATAACCCCTTTTTTCTTCATGACCCAGCCTGTGGTACTGTGCTATTAGACATGTAAAATAGACTAAGACAAGTGATAAACAGAAGCTTAGAGACTGTTGCTCGATATATTACAAGTAACTTCTAAAATAAGTTTCCAGGCGGGGTGGTGGCTCACACTTGTAATCCCAGCCCTTGGGAGGCTGAGACAGGAGGATCGCAGGCTCAAGGCCAGCCTCAGCAAATTAGGGAGACCCTCAGTGACTGAGATCATTTTTTTAAAGGGTTGGTGGTGTAGCTTGGAGGTAGAATGCCCCTGGGTTCAATTCCCAGTACCAATAAAATAAAATAAAATGTTTCCAAAAGGAAATAAATGGCAGTTTCTCTTAAAACTTATTTTCCCGTCAACATTATAGGAGCAAATATAATAGCAAAGAAAAATTGGCAAACAGAATATGCAAACTGTGGAAGGGATACATATGTTCACAGTTGCTACTTTACATATTGAAAGAAAGAGAAGAATAACATGAAAAATGTAATGTACCCTAAACATTTTAGCACTGGGTTTAAAGTCAGTGGAAGGATTTTTCAATGGTCAACATGCTGATAGGAAAAATTAAGCTGTCCCATAACCATGGAATCTGGAGAAGAAGGAAGACCTTGGAATGTTTAATCTTGATATAAGATAACTCCACAGGGGGAGATAACACTTCCCACTTGCATGTGTGTAACTATGTGTTAGTAATAGAAAGTGGACTTGTTCTGCACGCTTCATTTTGTATGTGTTTTTAGTACTCTGGTATTTTCCTTCATAGGATTACTTACATTGGTAATTAATTGTTAATTTTGGATGCTCTATCTTCCCTTAAGGCGAGATATACATTTGTTTTATGCCCTGCTATATTATCAGGGTTTATTCCAAGTTTTGGAATAAGACATAAGCTCAATCAACATTTTATGAGAAAATGAATGAATGAATGAGTTTGGACCATTATTGTATACCTTAGGGCATATGGAATTAATTTTTAGTAAATATCTATCACAGTAAACGTGGTATCAGAGTATGCGTATTCATCTCAATTAATCTTTCCTATGACTCTGAAAGATCCATGTTATCAGCTCCATTTTGTAGATCAAAAAGCTGAAGCTTATGGGACTACTTGAACCATTCTGTCTGTTTAGGTTCAAAGCCAACATTTTTCCCATCATCCTCTGCTGCCCATAATGGAAACAGATGCCAGCTCAATATAAGGACGAACTTTCTAAGAAGTCTAACAATTCTGGAATGTGCTTTATGAGGAACTGAATTATCTGTCACAGAAATTACAGAGTCTGTGTGACCATCTGTCAGGAACACATAATAGAGAAGACTGGAAAGGAGGTTGAATTAGAAACCTCTAATGTCCCTCTCAACTCTAAAGCTTTAATTTATTGTCTAGCCATATGCTCAAGTGGTAGAATAATATGGTTCTTCTCCCTCTTGGTATTTCTGCTTTCTTCTTTTCCTTTAGCAGATGGTTGCTATTGTGCTGGTTGCCCCAGGAGAAGGACGTGCGGGACAAAAGGCCTCTTACCTTTTAGCTTTTCTGTTCCAAAAGGCCTATGCCTTCAGTGGAAGGTGGACTTAGGGGCACCGACAAAATATTTGAGAGAAAGATAAAAAAAGAGCAGGGTTTCCCAGACAGATTAGAGTTTGATGAACAAAATGTGGAGGAGTAAATGACACACTATGCTTGATGCTTCAGAGGAAGAGGTGTCTCAGCCTCCTTCTTGCGAAGAGCCATGTGGAAGCAGCACCATTCAGGAATGGGTTGAAGGGCTTGAGAATATGAGACAGACCACCTGCTTCAGGTAAAATGCTCGGGTGATGGAAGGACCCCGCAGAACATTGTCTGGAAGGAATGTCCCAGCCTACCCAGCCAGAGCGAGCATTGGGATAACCCCAGGATGGAAGGGGGAGCCCCCAGCCGACTTCCTCAGCTTTTCAGGAGACTCCCAAAACTTTTATGTAACTGGGGAAGGCAGAAAACCCTGAACGCACAAGAATGAAGGCTTTTAAGATTAGTTCTGAAACCTGCAGACTAATCAAACTGAAGAGTAAACATCTGTATCTCTTACATTCCTGTTTGTTTTTCTGCTGATTTCAACTAGTTGAAATGAAAACACACATATTCCTCCAATGAGTTTAACATGTGTGCTCTGAACAATTGACATGTTATCCTGTGATGGAGCTCACACTTTAGAGGGGTTAACTAGCTCATTTTGAGGGATGTCTTCACCCGTTTTCTTTCAATTCTCTTAAACATTAAAAAAAGAAAAAAGCCCAACCAAAAAACTTCCCTCGATTTGAAGCCTTATAACAAATTACACCCTTCTTCCCCTATAAGGTACTGGTTTGGTGCCAGAGAAGTGGCAGAGAGCACATCTCTATTCCTTTCTCTAATAACATGCTTTTTAGGTGGGTTGCACAGAGATTATCATGTCCGTCAGAGTTCCTGACACAGACACCAAAGGTGCAAGAGATTTAATGGGGGAAATGTCTATCAAAGTTAAGGTGCAGGGGAGCAGGAATATATAAGGATAGTCCATTCCACAGCGGAGATATGACACCTTGGAAAGGAGAGAGAGATGGAGGAAGGTTGGGAGGGAAGGATCCTGGATTTCCCTGCATCTCTGATAAAGGCTGAAGAGGAGGAGCCCCAGAGCAAAGATGGTCTGTTAAAGATGCCTGCTAAGCCAGGCAGAAATGGTCCAGATCTAGCAACCTCACCAGGCTCAGAGTAGCTGGGAGCAGCCTGGGGAGAATGGAGCCTTGGCAGATAGCTGTGACAGACCCTGAAGGACTGGAAGCTGCAGACTGTCAGTGAGCTGACTTCATCAAAGCAGATTTTATTTTCTTGTAGATCTGAGTGGCACACCACCATGGCTTTCAAAATCACCCTTGTTTTTTTTTAAAAATGTAATTCTTAAAATTTTATGGATATGGAGTAGGCTCATGAGGAGAGTTTTGGACAGAGAAAACTTAGAAAAGGGGATGGGATTATAAATATAGGTGAGAAGTACCTGGCCTGAATGATCTGTCAATCACCTGAGAACACTTCATCTAAAAGACTTAAAAGCCACAGTGTCAGAACACGTTGTTTCCCCCCACTCTACTATGTAGAGGACCTTGACTGTTCATTCATAGAGTTTTGCAAGCACCCTCTGTACAGATTCCATTACTGTCCTAATTAAACCTCTTGGGGCAAGTATTTGAATACCACTGAAACCATAAATAGCACTGAAGCTTAGAAAAAAATTAAAATTTCCCTCTTGACTAAAAGGATAAGCAAAGAAAAATTGATGTTCCTGAACTTGCTTTGTTAAAAGAAAAGAATAAGGGGAGCCTTAGTGGTTTATTTAAAATGATTGTTATTGATTAATTTTCCAAGGTGAATGAGCCACACAGGTGGTTCAGAAGTAAAGAATTACAGCTTATTAAATTCAATTTCTTCACTTGCGAGAAATAGAAAGTTAATGAAATTGAATAAAAGGGAGGATATTTTACAAGTCAGTGATTGAAAATGAGGACTGAACACTTCTTAATATGATTTTTTTCTAAGCCAAGTAGCATAATAATAACACTAACTAGATCTCACCTGAGTCTAATTTGCTTCCTTGAGCTCTGACCAGCATAAGCTGTATATTCCTCAGACAGTGAAAATATTTAAAAAAAATCCTTCCACTTGTTGTCATAAATCTCATCAGAGGTAAACTGGGACCGCAGGGGAGGAAAACCATCACTGGTGGTGAGAGCCTTGACCCCAACTTGCCAACACTGTCTTCTGGTCCACGGAGCAGAAGTGTAGACCCGACCTCGCCTTCCTGACTGTATTAGTTTGCTGGCGCTCCCACAACAGATTCCACAAACTTGACGGCCTCTATGACACATAGTTATCTTAGAATTCTGGAGGTTAGAGGTCCAAGATGAAGGGGTGGGCAGGGCTGGTGTCTTCCGTGGACCTCTCGCTTGGCTCAGAGTTGGCTGTCTCGTTCTGGGGCCCTCACTTGGTCTTCCCTCTGTGCAGGTGCGGCTTCTAATCTGCTCTTCTCACAAGGTCACCAGTCATACTGGATTAGGGCCCACCCAAAGAGCAAGTTAACAACAGTAAGTTAACCCAGTAAGTTAACCCAGTAAGTCCCAAGGTTTAAATTATGTGAATATGTCAATGAAATTGACTCAAGTGCATTAATATAGGTCAGAAATCATAATCTAAAGCTTATTTATATTATATTAACATATATAGTAATTATAATAATTAAATATGATAATATTAATAGTATATGTATATCATACATAATATATTAATTATATATGTATATCATACATAATATATTAATTATATATAAACATATTATATATCTTAATAATATATATAAATATATTATAAAACATTAATATATAATTATATACATTACATATGATATATGATATATTATACATAGTCAGGGTTGGGCAGAATTATAATATTAATATAACATTATATTTATATATAGTATTACTTTTTATATAATTGTATTATTAATGTTATATTATCAATGAATATATAAATGTATTATAAATGATATTATTAATCCAATATCCACCTCCCCCACACACCTAGATTAACAAGATGATAGGGAAGGAGAAGAGGTATCACTTTTTCAGGAGAGTAGAATTCAGAAGGGCGGGAAAGGGGTATATTATTTTCCCAAACCTAAGAAAGGACCATCTCAAGAGAATAACTCATTGAAGTTCAATTCCCTTCAAAAAGAGAACGTCGACCTAGCTGGACATCTGCATTGACACCAGAATTTCTGGAGTTGTGGAAAAGGGGAGGGAACAATGGGGAGAGGTGACACGGTGGCTTCTTCCAGGCAGAAGGTCCGAGACTGTCTTCCCCTTGATTGTTTTTGAGTTCTCAAAAGTAAGATGGATTCTGAACATGCCTATAAGCTTCCAGTAATAGTGGGTGTTTGACGAGATTGGGAGCTACAGCCTATATTTGAGGAGAAGGTAGGGTAAGGCTGCCGGGGGGGTTGGGCAGAAGACATGGCTAAATCTTACTTGGAACCACCAGCAGCAGCTAGGGAATTAGCCTCCTTCGGTGAGACCAGTTGGCATCACCTCATTCATCTTCTTCAAACCATGCATGAACCAGGCCAGTGGCGTGATCATCAAGAAAGATAACCAACACCTCACTCCAAACGGGCCTTCAAACACCCTCTCTACTTTCTCTCTTCTCCCTGGTGCGATGCCCTGAGTGATACACGTGTGGGAGTGAGCACGTGAGAGCCAGACCAGGCCTCCTTCAACCCATGGCTGGAGAACCCGGCAGCATGGAGAAAGGAGTTATCAAATGTTTATGAGAGGCTGAGTTTTCAGAACTCTAAGTGGCTGTCTTAGTAAATGAATGAAACTAAAATGCCAGGACTCTAGTTCTGGTTCTATTACTGTGCTCACTGATAAGTAGGAAAGATGAGATTTAGCAGAGCACCTTTGAGACAGTTATTGAGAAATAAAAATATAGCTTCATTTTTATGCCCTGGAACATATGATTTTTCTTCCTTCCTTCCTTCCTTCCTTCCTTCCTTCCTTCCTTCCTTCCTCCCTCCCTCCCTCCGTCCCTCCCTCACTCCCTCCTTCTCTCTCTCTCTCTCTTTCTTTCTCTCTCTCTCTCTCTCTCTCTCTCTCTCTCTCTCTTTCCTTCTTCCTATCTCTATCTCCTTTTCTTTTCTTTCTTTCTTTTATGCAGTGCTGGAGATAGAATATGGGACCTTGCACGTGCTAGGCAAGAGCTCTACCACTTCTGAGCTACATCCCAGCCCACACATTATGATTCCTTAATAAATCAGTAATTAATTATAGATAAAGAATTAATAATAACTCTTCTCCTGCCACATGAAAACTTGACCTTTGGAAACTCTTTAGCATTTTCCTGGTATGTTAAGACATGTTACAACTGTTAACATGTTAAGACATGTTACACTGAGTATGACTGAAACCTGACCCATGGTTGGCAAATTGCATCTGGATTGGGATCATAAATGCTGATGAGAAGCATCACTGTTGGATTCCTTGAGTAAGCTACATGTCCCTAGTGGGGACTCTAGAAGATATACCTATGGAGGAATTGCAAGAGATATTGGATCCCTGGTGTATAAAGTCTTTTAAGACAGTGCAACTTCTGGACCTGTTTATTTTAAAACTTCTCTCAGACCTGAAGAGCTGCATGGATCACTTCAAGAACTCTCTGGAAAGAAGAATATCTGATTCTGCCCTACTAGTAAATTCTGGTATTTTCCTAAATCCTCTGATTACTGGAACCAATTGTGGGCTATAATAGTCTTGAGTCTGAATGTTTAATTAAACCTAAGGAAACTAATTTGTGAGTATTGCCTACATATAAAAGTGATTGAGCCAGGCGTGGTGGTGCACGCTTGTACTTGGGAAGCTGAGACTGGAGGATCCAGGTTCGTGTCCAGCCTCAGCTACTTAGGCCCTCTGCAACTTAGTGAGACCCTGTTTCAAAATAAAGAATAAAAAAATAGGGTTGGCGTGTAGCTTGGAGGTAGAATGCCCCTACAGTGTGACTGGGAGAATTCTTGTGTGCACCACCATGTATAACTTCAGAGTATTCTCCCAATATGAACAGAAATTCCCCTTTCCTTTCCCCAGCCTCCCAAAACACACCCCAGCATCTTCTTTGTCTCAATTCCAAATCTTCCTGCTTGCTTTGTTCACTACCATTTTTAAATAAAAACCACTAGTATTTATTAAGAGCTTATTACAGTAGTTCTTCCTTTCCTGTGGGGAATTTGCTCCAAGGCTTCCAGTGGAAGCCTGAAAACACAGGTAGTATCCGACTCTATAATGCATATAATAGCACTTTGCAGCTTCTTGGCTTATCTTTGGCATATCCAAATTGCCAGCATAACTATCCTTGCACTTTGGGGTCATTATTAAGCAAAATAAGGGTTACCTGAACATAAGCCCAGTGATGTCACAACAGTTGATCTGGTAACTGAGATAGCTACTAAGTGCGTGGCAGTTGGGTAGTGTATAAAGAGGAGATACAGTGGCGGGGATGTTCAGGATGAGCTGGAACTGGGTGGTGTGAGAGTCTCTCACACTACTCAGAACAGTGTGCACTCTAAAATTTATGAACTGTTAATTTCTGGAATTTTCCGTTAATGTTTTTGTACCTCAGTGGACTGTGGGTAACTGAAATTATGGAAAATGAAACTGGGAGTAAGTGTGGGGGTAGGGATACCGTACATTTTTGGTGTTTTTCTTAAGCTCTTTATCAATGTTATCTCATTTCAGCTAATCCTCACAGCAAATAATGAGGTAGGCGCTATGAGCAAGGGTGACAATCCTCATTTTAAAGGTGAAGATAAGTTTCAATAGCTTTTCAAGGTGATGCAATTACTAAGCAGTATAGCCAAGATTCAAGCAGGACATCAGGGAGGTGATTTAAAATCATAATCTAATGATATAGAAGATAATTAGGGAACCTTGCTGGCTTATATGAATAAATGCATTTATACAACAAATAAGTAGCAACACATGGTTTTCTAATGCCGTATTTTGAAAATGCATCTCTCAATCTTCAATCTCCCCATCCCATTACTTTGAACCAAAATGTCCACATAATGTGGTTTTCCTTCCTCCATTTCAGATGTAGTTTTAACTACAATTGGAAAGGTGGAAGAAATTACATCTGAAAGTCCAATGTTGTGAAAATAAAGAATAAATGAACTGATATCAACTCTATAACACCCTAGAAGAGACTAAAAACCCGGGAGAAAGACTAACTACAAGAAAAGGAAACATTTTCCTTAGGAAGAAAAGGAAAATGTGAAAATTCATGTGCTACAATT
Organism: Glis glis; assembly: GCA_004027185.1. Taxonomy (NCBI): domain Eukaryota; kingdom Metazoa; phylum Chordata; class Mammalia; order Rodentia; family Gliridae; genus Glis; species Glis glis. The sequence goes on along the minus strand of PVJS01001075.1, from coordinate 35,983 downwards.
TCTCATGTATAATCCAAAGTTCTTTCCAAAACACATTTGGTCCAGCCAAGGCATGGTTTAATAACACTGCAACTGCAAACAATTTTTAAAGCATCAGTATTTTATCCCCTCTTGAAGTGGGCATTTGGAACGCTCAGAGCAAGCACCATTTACTGGTATGTTCAGTGGCATTGTCTACCAAGTAGGATGATGCAGATGTGATATGCCATGCTTAAAGATCAAGAAGCTAAGTGGAAAAGCTCTTCTCTCTACTGAAGTCATTTTAATTCTAACTTCATATTAAATAAATTCATGTTCAAGCCAGGCACAGTGGAGCACTCCTGTAACCCCAGCAACTTGAAAGGCTAAGACAGGAGTATCACAGGTTTGAGGTCAGCCTCAGAAACTTGGCAAGACTCTTGGCAACTGAATGAGACCCTGTTCCAAAATAAAAAGAGCTGGGGGTGTAACTCAGAGGTAGAATGCCCTTGGGTTCAATCACAAGTACCAAAACAATAAAATAAAATAAAATAAAATCATGTTCAGTTGTTGCTGTTTCATAAACTTGGGACATCACTACAACATATATTATTACACTCATTAAAAACATCTACTTGCATTTATAATTTTCCTCTAAAGTCCCAATGACTATGATCCAAGGCAAAATTGGTCATAATTGAATGAAAATTAGTAAGGAAAATTTATTTAATTAAATGGACAGTTGTTTACTTAAAGAATTTAATATAAAATTCGGTGAAACATTTTTGTAAAGAGACATTAACACACACACACAAACACACACACACACATTAGACATCAAAAGTTTTAACTCAAGTCATACATTGTATTTTACTGAACTTTTAGGGCTCAAGATATTAGAAAATCCAATCCTATGTCCCAGTTCTAAAGAGTATGTCTGATGAAATCAAGTCACTTTTGTCCTATCTCTAATATGAGATATGTTGACTTCCCCAGAATCTTGAGAATTTAATAGCTTTTAAACAGGAAATAAAAGTAAAAAAAAAGGACAATAACCCCAAATCCTTTTAAAGTCATTCATGTGTTACCAATTACAGGCTGTCTTTTAATATCTGTATTAGTTTCCTCTGCCTGTCACAGTGAATTGCCACAATCTAAGTGGCCTAAAACAAAACAAATTTATTATCTCCCAGCTCTGTGAGTAGGAAGACCCCATGGTTTCCCCTGGGAACTCTGCTTAGAGTCTCACAGGCTGAGATCAAAGTATCAACAGGGCTGGGAGTCTCCATGGAGGCTCGAGAAGAATCCACTTCCAAACACATCCAGTTTGGTGTCGGGATCAGTTCCTTGTGGCTGCAGGGCTTAGGTCCACATTCCCTTGCTGGCTGCGAGGTGGTCTGCTTCTCAGCTTCTGGAGGCTGCTGTGTTCCCTGGCTTGCAGCCTTCTTCATCTTCCCAGTGAGTGAAGGTGGGTGGAGTCCCTCTTATACTTTGAATCTGTCTGACCTTCCCTTCTGCCTGGTATGGTGTGGATCTGAAATGGCCCCCACAGTCCCACTTTGAAAGCATGGTTCCCAATTTAGCAGGGCTCAGGGGTGGGGCTTGCAGGCAATCCTTAGATCATGAAAGCTCTGATCTTATCAGTGGGTTAATCCACTGACAGCTGAATGGACTACTGAGAGCTGGTCTTTGTAGTCTGTATCTGAAAGCTACTTTTTACCATGCAAAGTACATATTCACAGGTTACAATGGTTAGGAAGTGGTCATCTGTAGATGTGTCTATCGGCTATTCTGTTAGGGTTGGCCATTTCTCTGTCCTATTATTTCTTGCCTCTTCCAGATGCATCCTCTCACCTCCAACCTGATAGATGTGTCCCCTCGACTCTGCTTACTTCTCTAAAGGAAGCATACAATGACTCTTGTCAGAAATGGCCTCAGTTTTCAAGATCCCTGTTCCCACTGAACCTTCAGTCCATTCTTCTGCCAGTCCCACGATACACTGCAGTTCTGACAGATGACCTCTTCCATCTGGATGTTGGATATCTGATTTTCTCTCTCCTCTGCCCTGTTGTGGTCGAGCAGCATGACTTCCAAACTTGTCGGTTCCAACTTGGAATCTCCAAATACGTCTTTCTGGAAGGTTCTGTGCCATTCCGTAGGTTCTTGCTTGAGTTACTCATCCTTTGCCACAAGGCACTGTTGCCATCCTTTTCTGCTTTTGCATGTCTATGAAAAGCTAACAATTAGCATAGAGTGTTACACGAAGGCCCTGTCTGTTCTGGAATAATTCACTAGATATAGGGTGCATTTGTTAGTTGAACTAGTATCCATGTATCATGTGATGAATCACAACACAAAGTCAAAATTATTTTTCAAAAACGTATATACAATGGTAAATAGAAAAAGGTTATACAGACTGGATCAACTATTTTCTAGATATTTATAAATTATTCAGTGATGATGTAGTTACACTGATTATATTAATATACTTGAAACGACTACACTAAATATTCATCTTGGTATTTTGGGTCATTTTAATAAATGAATTGCATTCATTTTGTAATAATCTAACAAGTTACTTTCTTGGTAAGTAGTTATTAGGTGACGTGTGTGTGTTGTGTGTGCGTGTGCATCATGTGTGTATGTGTGTAGGGGGTTGCTAACTATAGGTATTGGGCGGAACTAAGTAGTTAATGTCAATCCCACTAGGCTGTCTCAAATACTATGACTTCCTTATTAGGCTGTCTCAAATACTATGTGACTTCCTAAGTTCAACCTACAAATGTTTAATGTCTGCAGAGTGTGATTTACTGCAATACAAATAAGACACACATAGATTCTTCCTTCAAGGCACTCAAAGCCTATTAGAAGAAAAGCAGGTAGCTCAATATCTGGAATTAAAAGTAGAAAATAATGAGTGCCTTAGTGAGGGCACAGATGAAACATTAAAAGAACTGAGAAGAGGAAACAACAAATGACTGCACTCTCAAGAAACATATATAGCACCTTGTCTAGGGTAGACACCTTGCAAACATTATGGAGTATGTTGAGCTGTTCATTCCATCTGAATATTGATATATTTGGAATTGGAAAGGGAGGTAATGCAGCAGACCAGTCAGATGGAGACATGCAGAGGAGAGCAGCCAGCTAGACAGCCTGCTGTGCCCCTCTCTGCTCTGAGCAGGCTCTTCCTAGCTGGGGGATGCCTTTTTTCACTGCCACTCCCCATCACTTCCTGGGTGAGACCTCACCCATCCTTAAAGATTCTCCTTTTTAGCCTTACAATGCTTTCCCACCTTGTGGAAGTGATATTTGTCCACAGTTGACCCATTTTAACCGTTTCTGTACTTTTCCTATACCGCATTTCATGCTTTCTCACAGTAAAGTTAAAAATAGTCTTTAACTAGTTCTGATTCTAAGTCTCAGAGTGACTGAATCCTACTTATCCCCCCATGTCACCATAGAAAGGGAAGGGTCATATGTTTTCTCTAATATGTGCAAGCTAGGGAGGAACTGGGATACCAGAGGGACTCGAGACAATGGAGGAGAAGCCTCAGTGGAGCCAGGGAAGTGGTCTAAGGGAAGGGGAAGGGGATGAGTCAGGTTCATTAATGGAATTACTACCATCGACTATGTGTACATATGAGAATATACCAACGACAATCTCAGTACTCTGTATTGGGAAGGAGAGAAATAGGGAGGCGGGGGGACACCAAGTGCTGTGTGCATGTATGTCACTGTCAACATGATTTACATTATGATGTGAAATTATAATGCACCAATCAAAGCACATTAAAAAGTCTTCAAGCTTCTTGGGAAAAGGTTATGTGATTTTTCCATTTTATGTCCTCACAATGGTTACCAAAAAATAATCAGTCATAGTTTAATAAAGGGATTGTTGCCACCCGATCCCTCCCTGGTCTACTTCTGTAAAACTTTCATTTATTATTTGATGTGTTCTAATTGGTTCATTGATTGAATAACTATCTCCCAACACCTGGACACACACTTTCTTTGAGAAACCTTGTTAGGTCTTTTCCATCACATGCCCATAATGTCCTAGCCACTCACACAACAATGAGGGAATGAATAAAACTGAAAACTTAGAAAATGCCATTAGTTTCTTCATAAGCAAAACCAGCTTCATTTAGTGATTAATAATCAATTTTATATACCAGTAAGACACTTTCAAAATATCTGTGGGCCTACTATTTTCATATTTTTAGGCTCCTAAGTAATTGCATGGGGAATACTACCTAATCATAGAATCCATAACTTTTTAAGTATATTTACCAGTTAGCATGTAGAAAGTATAGCATTCTTCATGATTAGTTATTATAAAGCATAAACATTGTATAGGTTCTCAATGAAGTTGAAGTTTGGAAGACAGGAGAGCTAAATCTCAAACAGGAAAATTCCTCTGTGGTAGAGAGATCACATGGAGATCTCTATGGTGGAGAATACACTTAACATCTGCCCTGAAATGATAAAGTCTAAAGGGGTAGTTACTTTCCATTGGAAGGTAGAAATGATGAGACTCTCAGACTGTTAATCTCAGACAGACTAAGGCTTGAGTTGATGATGATGATGATGGAATTAAACTGATTATAACACTCAGACAACACTAGCTCTGTACACTTGAGCAATTTGTTCCATCTCTTGTCTATAAAATGGGGATAATGATGGTACCATTTTCACAGGGCCATGGCAAGAATTAAGTGAAATAATGCACAGAGGTACTCATGACACCTGATACCACATCCCATGCTTAATGGGAATTGCTGTATTAATTCTCACAACAGCCCTTTCAGGTCAACGCTACTATTATCCTTACTTTTCAGAAGGAGAAACTGAAGCAGAGTTTCCAAAGACCTAGAAAGTTCTTAATAAACACAAGTTAACATAATTATTTGCATTGATTGATATAAGCTGTTGGCGTATATTTTAATCAAATCATTTTATATATAACTAATATTTATACTTTGGTATACACAATCTGTTTAAAATATATGCTACTACTTAATAAGCATGGCATTTCGACTGATGCTTCATTAACATTTTGGATGGCCGTGTAACTTACCCCTCACAGTATGCCTGTATGATGTAATTATTACTCGCATTTTCTCATTGGTTAAGTTATGCGTCTAAGGTGACAGAGCTAGAAATCGGAAGAACCCATACTTAAATCCAGGCTGTCTGTTTGCAGAGCTGATGTGAGGGACCTTGCATTTACTATATAACCTCCAGCCCAGCTCCTAATACCTCCAGAATTGTTGGATTAAAATGTGGAAGGGAAGGGATTCAATAAAGAGCTGGGTCTTGGGTTAGCACTGTGGGTGTATTCATTTCCTGTGGTGGCTGTAACAAATCACCTCCTGTTGAGGGACTTGGAACAATAAGAATTTCTTCTTTTTTTTTTTAAATTTTATTTTGGTGGTAATGGGCATTGAACCCAGGGCATTCTATCTCTAAGCCACATCCCAGCCCTATTTTGAAATAGGGTCTCACTAAATTGCTGAGGCTGGCCTCAAACCTGTGATCCTCCCATTTCAACTTCCCAAGTACTGGGATTACAGGCATGTACCACCATGCCCAACAGAATTTATTCTTTCATAGCACCAGGAGCCAGATATCTGATCAAGGTGCCTGTGCCCTTCCAGAGGCCTTCTTTCAGCTCCTGTGGGCAGCCGACACTATATCTGTGTCTGCAGCACTCTAACCTTCATGCCAATATTGTCAATTCTTTTTCTGCCTCACCTTCACATGGACTTCTCTAGTATGTGAGTGTGATGTCCTTCCTCCTATCTATTTTAAGGACACATTTAGGGTCCACTCAAGTAACCCAGGACAAGCACCCACCTTAAGATTCTTAACCACATTTGCAAACACTTTGCCAATATGAGATAATATTCAAAGGTTCCAGGAATGGTAATTTGGTATCTATGGAATATACCATTAAACCCACAACATTGGGGAAGGCAAAAAATAACATTTCACTGAATTCATGGAGCCACTAATTGTGATACACACCATTATTTTATGTGCAGTAAGCAGAAAAATACCTAGCAAAGGGCCATCTACGTGGAGACACTCCCCTCAACATAAAATGTAGGTAAGGTCTATATCTTCAGGGTAGATATACTACAGAAAAAAATCCATCATATAAAACAAAGAGAAGGACATCTGCATATCTGAGCTTTGGCAGTGTGTGCAGGGAGGAAAACATGTCCAGGAATTTGAGCCCAGATTATGCCCTAGGAAGTCAGTGTCGCAGCACATCTCCAGGTGCAATGCCAAGGCCTGAGGAGGGGCCTGAGTGCTCAGAGACCTACACATGAGTCACCTGGGAAAGCCAGAAGAGTTGGCTTAAAGTGGGAGGGTTTCAGAATGGAGACTAATTACTATCTGTTGTGGCCTCAAAACCAGTGGAGTCCTGGAGACTGTGGCCTCCCACACCGACCTTCCTCTTAAAGTTACCGAGGAACCTGGAGGAGCCATATCGATGACTCTGAAGGACCATAGCAGCTTCACAGTTAACCTGGGATGACACAGGCACCTCATGCAACCTGATCGCCTCTCACAGCTCCCTTTGTGCATCCTGCTGCTCTCCCCTCCTGACCGGAGCTGTGGCTGAGCACACACCTCAGTGTCCTCCAGCATGTGATGTTATCTCTAAGTTTCTATGAGCCTCTAGCATGTGATGTCATCTCTTAAGTCTCAGTGTCTTCCAGCACGTAATGTCATCTAATTCTCTGTGGCCCTCCAGCATGTGATGTCATCTCTAATTCTCTGTGGTCCTCCGGCATGTGATGTCATCTCTAAGTCTCAGTGTCCTCCAGCACGTAATGTCATCTCTAATTCTCTGCGGTCCCTCAGCATGTAATGTCATCTCTAATTCTCTGCGGTTCCACAGCATGTGATGTCATCTCTAAGTCTCAGTGTCCTCCAGCATGTAATGTCATCTCTAATTCTCTGCGGTCCCCCAGCATGTGATGTCGTCTCTAAGTCTCAGTGGTCCTCCAGCATGTAATATCATGTCCAAGTCTTGTCCTGGGGAATCTGACCTATTGAATATTTGAAAAATGCTACCGCAAGCAAACAACCAAACCAAACAACGCCCTCCCCAAACCAAAACTACAAAAAGTTCCATGATTTGTCCAGTTGTGCACCATAGTTAAAGACTGTTATATACAGAAATATCTCACAATTGGATACAAATATACAAAACGTGTATTACTTGGCCACAAAGTTAGAGGTATTTTTAATTTTGAAAAGCTCTGGTAATGGAATCTGATGCATAACATAGTAAACTTTTGGTATCTGTTCTGTTCTAAGCTATCAAGCGTGTTCTTTGGAGCTAGACACACCTGAGTATAATATTCTGTCCTTCCGTTTAACTATACATCTTGCATAATTCATGTAGTCTCTTTGAGCTCCTACCAGTGGATCAATGTTACCTAGCCACCTCAAAAAGTTGTTGTGAACATTAAATGAAAAATGCTCCACAGAGAGACCCAGCACTCCGCCTGGCATGAAGAGGCGATTTATGCATGTTACTTTCTCTTCCATTTCCCACAAGGGTATCTGAAAAGCCTCCTCTTGTAGACTTCTTTGGAACAGAATTAGAACAGAATAGCAGGAAATGGATTTTTGGTGGGTGTTACTTTAAATAAAGGTAATATACAGTGCATAGGAAAATATCAAATAAATCCGCTTTTTACTAATTTAAAAAGAAGCTAAAAATAAAGTCCACATGCTATTTCCAGAAGGCCCGGCTGTCCTGACTGTGGTCTATATATGATCCAGGTGGATCTGGTGGGCTGGCAATGACATGCCCACCTGCTTTCTTCCTATGAGGCCTCTGTCACCTCCTGTACCAGCAGCATGCCATTGCCTGACAGTCCTGGGAGTGCAGATTGCAGCTTTGGTGAGCGAGGGGGGGAGCAGTAGCTGCTGGCCCAGGTTCGCTCCCTTCCTGGCTCAAGTTGGAATCTTAAAATTTCTACCCTCAGTGGCCAGCATAACATTTGAACACATGTGTGGCACACCACCGGTGCAGGTGCTTCAAGCCTGGCTGCTCTTCCAGAAAGAGAAATTGACCCTGCTCTTGCTACTTCCTGTTGCCTGCATAAATCAGGCTGCCATGAATTTGGGATAAATGTCTCAAGCCTTAGAAGAAAAATGCATATTCTCTACTCCAATAGAAAGGTCATAAGAAAAAGTATTAACTTTGATTTGTAGTAAATTATTCAATTATTTTTGTGAATACCTAATCATGGTGATTTGGAAATACAGGTATGGCAGATCATAAAAACAAAAATGACCTGAATCCAGTGATATTTGGTGATGCACGGGGCATCTGAAAAATTTAATAGAATTGACACAAGATGAAGGTCTTGCTACGGAGAGAAAAACATCACTTCTCATTTTACATCTCTTTGCAGCTTACAAAACTCTTTTGCATATATTAATGTGCATGATAATCCTTTGAGATATGTAGGTTACATATTCGTAACCTCGTTTTGCACATGATCAAACTGAAACTCAGAAGCATTAACATGAAAAAATAATTAACTTGCATGCTCCCAGACAAAAGCTGGGAAAAGCCCATTCTCTTCCTCCACACTTCAAGGCAGCCTGGGCAGAAGCTATGTATGGAAACCTGAGGGTCTCACAGCCCAGCCTAGGAGGTGGGGAGGGGAGAATCCAGGAGAAGTGGATGCCTCATCTGCATCCCCCTCCCCCTTTAATTGTCCTCATCAATTGTCTTTATGGGGAGGTTCTGTCATTGGCCAGGATCTCATGGAAGGCAGAACAGGAACATTTGTCCTCCGTGAAGTAACAGCGTTCAAGGATTCTGACAATCCTGTTGGCTTTTCCCGTCACATAAGTCTCTCATCAAGACATCTTCCACAACTAAGCTCAGTTCCCATTTACAATGGCCTGCTGGGCGTCTCCACCTGATTGTCCTGCTGGTACTTAAAACTAATCTGTCCAAATGGAGCTAGTTATTATCCCCATCAAAATCTACCCCTCCACATGTTAAGCAAATTGATAGCAAGGCACCAGACACTTAATAGCAATTTAACAGTCAATTCCTTGCTTCCTCACCATTTATTACCTTTTATGTTTCTGATGACACTGACACCATTCTTTTTCCCCCAACCCCAAGCATAATTCTTGAGAACATTCATTTAAGTAGTGCAAATTGGGTAGTTCTGGGCACAAGGAGCTTAATTAATAGAAGGAAGTTGACATGAGGACAAATAAGAACAAGAAGGGCAGTAAGACTAGACAGGAGGTGTCAGATCTGCTTCTGATGGAATAAACAGTGACTTCCTGAGCTGTTCTTGCTTCTGTGTTTGCCAGGCCAACAGGCAAACGGACAGAATTCCAGGCCAAAGGCAGCATGAGTAGTACTTGGGAGGCTGAGACAGGAGGATCACAGGTTCAAGGCCAGCTTTAGCAATGTAGCCAAACTCTTGCCAACTTAACAAGACCCCGTTTCAAAAAAAAGGGGGGGGCTGGGGGTGCAGCTCAAAGGCGGGATGCCAGTGGGTTCGGTCCCCAGTACTGGAAAAACAAATGAACAACCAACAAACAACAACAATAAAAAATGAAAAAGAAAAGAGGCAGCATGAGTCCTTCCCTTTGTCTAGATGAAGCCAGAGAGAGTCAGCTCCTAGGAATTTGCAAGTGTTTGCTGTGACAGCTTAGCCCTGGCTGTTTAACTGCACAAGAGACCCACATGGATGGTTTTTAATAAATAAGACTTTCCCCTCCCTGCAAATGCCCCCCCACAACTGCACACTCACAAGACTGACTTCCTCTACTGGAGTTTAGAGATTAGCTTTAAAGCTATAGGGGTGATTCACAGGCAAGTAGACGCGCCCCCGGCCACTCTGGAGTTTGAAAGGGGACTTATAGGTAGATATTCTGCTACTGCTTGGCTTTTCATCTTTTTGGTCCTTTCCTTGTTCATTTTTGGGAAGCCAAAGAGATCATTCCTTTGTGTTTCCTGAACCATTGTTCTCTTTCTTATTGTGCTCTGATTCAGCACATGTTTTTTCTCTACTTGATATGTTTCAATGTATCTAGCTTGTGAGTCCCTGTATTTCTGATTTTTCTTTACTTATGTCCCATCTATGTTAGACACCTATACTAATCTTAAGCTGAAAATCTGAACATATCTTTCCTTTATTCCGAAACCTTCAATGGCTCCCTATTGTTTACTGAGTTTTGTGAACCTCTCGGCCTGTCATTCAAAGTCTTCAGCTCAACACCATTGTTGCTATTTTCTGTCCTTTAAACACCCTCTTTCCTTTTTTGGTTTGCTCATTTTTTTTTTCTCCTTACCAAACGATGTTTTCCTGATCTCTGCTTGTTAAAATCGCTAATGTTTAACTATCAGGCCACTTCTATGAAGCCTTCCCTAATTGTCCAGTCAATGTAATTTCCTCCTTGTTGGTCTCATAGTATCCTCTCAGCAAACATTTATAACTTTAAGATATTCTTGACACCATCACCTAACATGCTTTTCTGTCCCATAATTATTAATGCTGATCTTTATTTACAACAATCCCACTTATACATCAGCATTGAAGGTTCAGAAAGTGAGCATATCCTACTAAAATGTCCTGATGCCGCTAAGTACTTGAATTGTAAAACTAACCAAGACTAATGGTTCCATAGCAATAGATTTCCTTCCAATAATAATTTGGGGTTGCTTGTAGCTTACTTATACTTATGTGGTCACTTTGGGGGTAATTTTTTTTTCATTTTACTGTATAAACTGGCTTTTGGAATTATATGACAGAATCGTATGAGATCTATCAGGGTAGACTAGTGTTTCTAGTCCAGTACTTCTAGAGCACTTATAAGCATAACGTGAGATATGCAGGCCTATGCCTCATTGAATAGTCTATGGCACTATGAAGTACCTTTGTGTGGCTTCCCGTGCCAACGCCTAGAACAAAGTGGTGGGCAGCATGGGCAAACCTCGCACCTTAGATCTAAATATAATTCTTGCTACTGATACACAATGGCTAATCAGTGTGTGAGGGGGTGACTGGACCTGGACACTAGTTGGTTTCCTATGCTGTTTTCTTCCTTTCCCTCTCCCCAATGGTTTCTTTGGAGGAATTCGTGTAGTTTTGGAGAAGCCATGTCCACCATTTTTCCATGGATGGGCATATGATCCAGACAGATCAGTCAGCATATCCAGAGAGCCTGGCTTCAGTGATTGGTTTTTGTGAGCGTGTAATCCAGTCCAGTGAAGTCAGACTGAGTCCCAAGTCATCTTCTTGGAAGTGCAGGATAAAGGCATGTTACCTTTTGTGTGAGGGTAATGTGTAGGTAGGGCCATCGTGCCTAGGACTGCCGCAGCCATTTTTTTCTATTATGAGGGAAGCATTTCTGAAGAAAATATCATGGGAGAAGGGAGAAACTAAGAAAAATTTAAAGAGCAGAGATTGACCTTAATAACATTATCATTTTATGAATCAAACTGTCTGAAGCCTGATCCACGTGTAACATAAATGTTAGGTTAATTGAGTTTTATATTACTTGCAAAACCAAGGACCCTTATACAAAAAAGCACACTACATCACCACTCTAAGTGATTTTTATTTTTTTGTTCAAAAACAAAAATCTTGAGTACAAATAAAATTATAAACAACTATGTAGTTTAATTTTTATAAACTAAAATTCCTATTCATCCTTTTTAAAGGACTCAACTGCATGTTAGAGCACCTTTCTGATGTCACACAGGAGAGGTGTTTGTAGTGCTTACTTATCTGTATTCTCAAGTCAATAAAATTTTGGCACTAAACATTTAGTTTTAAGCAGCTAAGTCTGTAACTATTGTCAAGAGCACCTGAAGGATATAACAGACTGTTCCTGGGGAGGAGCAGATTATTTTTTTGAAGTAAAAAGTTGCCAGGCAGGCTCTCAAAACTCTCAGCTCATCAAGGGAAGCAGGATGAGAGGGAGCCCATTCTCATCCTGGTGACCCGTCTTCCACAGAGACCTAAAAGTTTCAAATGTGTGAGAATAAAAACAGCATACTAATACAGTTCAAAAGCGGTGAGAGTCTAGAAGAAAACAATATGAACTTGTGGGAAGCCACTCGATGTGTCTCCCCTTTTTATGTGGAACATCTGTCATGTCTACCTTTCTTCACACAAGTAATTGGAAAGTTTGAATATTTGAGCACTGGGACAAATATCTGCTTATCTGCTTTATGCATTTGTAATAGATATCATTGGACAGAACTAACAATGATGGCATCGTTATAATTAGAGTTCTGGGTTATAAGCAAGAGAAAGCCGCTCTAGCTACATGAGTAAAACAGATTTATTTGAAGGACACAGGTGTATGTCAGGAGCACACAAGAGACGTTTTGTACAAATGGGAGGAGTCAGGGACAAGGCTTAAAACATGGAGGAATGAAGGAAGCAACAGAGGACAAAATCAGGGGACAGGAACCAAGGTTTCTATTTAAATCTGCTTGGACTCTATCGCTACCACTAGGATTAAAAAAATATATCTGCAACATCGTCACTGTCAAGACTTCATTTGCTTGTTTTAAAGCCCCAGAAGAGAGTCCCTTTTGACCACATGCTTACCAAGGAAGGAAGGACCTGGCATCTAGCTTCCCTAGTAGGACAGGCACCTGACATTGCATTCCCAAGAGGACCATATGCAACCGTGGAAAGGGCCATTTCTAAAAGGAAAGTGGGGGCCATTTGGAAAGGATGGCCCCTCTGCCAGCCAAAGCAGCTCACATATTTATTTACTTGTTTATTTACGTATGTATGTATGTATGTATGTATGTATTTATATTGATACCCAGGGATTGAACTAAGGAGCATTCTACCTCTGAAGTTATACTTCCAGCCCTTCTTATTTTTCATTTTTATTTTGAAGCAGTATCCCACTACATTGCTGAGGGTCTCCCTAAATTTCCAAGGCTGTCCTCAAACCTGTGATCCTCCTGCTCAGCTTCCCAAGTGCTGGGATTACAGGCATGTGCTACCATGCCAAGTTTAGCAACTCAAATTTATACTACAGTATCTACAGATCCATCGATACTCTATCAAATTCCTGCCTCTCCAGGTGCACATAGAATACAAAAGGACTTAATAGCATGGTGACTGTTTTATGCTTTGTGTCAGAAAGTCTAAGGTATTAGGTTTGGTAATATACATCTCAAGGCTAAAAAATCAACACTCTTTCCTACACAGAGACTGAGAAGAAGCCATTCCTCATAGGAAATGTTTCTGGTTAGATGTTGTTCCTTCAGTAAAGGCATTGATCCCTACCTAAAACCAATCTCTCTCTCTCTCTCTCTCTCTCTCTCTCTCTCTCTCTCTCTCTTCCTCACACACACACACACACACACACACACACACACACAGGACCTTTCAGGAGAGAAGGGCTGGCTCTTCCAATTCTTCAGCAAGAAATGAGGTAGAGTGTTTCTGTAAGTCTTCATTCTCCATTTCTCTTCAGCAATGGTGGTTATTTTTAAAAATTTATAGTGTAGACCTGATTATAATTGTGTGGTAGGATAGAAGAAATAAAAATAGGTAGAAAGCAGACATAAAGGAAGGACAAGGAATATAATTTTAATTTGAGGTCCTGCATACCTTTCCGGGCCTGTCACACCCCAGGCCAGTCTCTCCCCCAGGTCTGTCATGCCCAAATTTCTGGGAAATCTATAAATCTTAGTTTCCCAAAATTCACCAACCTATGAAAATTACCTTGTGCACTATTAATTAGCCCACCAATAAATAGATTAAATAAAGAGAGATAGGACATTTTAAGAAACCTGTAATTTATGCAACATTTCATCATTACCTACAGATCAGATAATGGAGACCACATCAGCCTATGGATCCCAAGAAAGACCAGATTGATGTTATCCTTATGTACCTTCCTATACCCCCCCAACAGACTTCTTTAAAAGAGGAGCTGGAAACCTCCCAAACGTACCTGTCACCCTCGAGCTGGCCAGCATTCTCCCTTGAATGTGCATTCCTTGCTTTCCTAAATACAGCTCTGTGCCTCTACTGGTACATGCTGACATTTCTTTCTGTCATGTATGTCACGGACCCTGTCTGTCCCAAGTCCAGCTCCCCTTGTCTCTCTGGGAATTCTTCGTGACCCTCTTCAGAAGACTTATTTTCTCCTGTAACAATTGTGTTAACCTTTGGTAGTTTGGATTATCTAAGGATGCCTTAAAAACATTGATTCAATCTCAGAATAAAATTTTTGCAGACAAAAGCCTTGGGAGTTTGCTTCCATTACAGTTTAGTAGCACAAACCTGTGGTAAGAAGAGGAAAGGAAATATATCATTTTTTTCCATTAAATGACTCTTGGGCAGCTGATTTCCTTAACATGCAGAAGAACACACAGAAGAAGAGGCAATCACACTTTCCTGTAGTGCAGCTATTTGTAAATGTAATGCACTAATGCAATATCTAAATACTCCGTGGGTTTCTGACAGTTCCATCTATCATGAAACAGCCCTCACCATGTCACTGCCCCACATAGATTCATGCAAAAGCACAGTCATTCTTATAAGCCAAACAAGAGAAAAATATTAATAGATCGTGAAGCCACTCCATTCTTCGAAATAACTTTGCAATGATGTGTCCTTTGTATTTCTTTTCCTTTTGTTGTGTAGTGTTGATTACACATGCCGGCACAGTCATACACTCTGTACAAAGTTACTTAATGAAATACTTTCCCCCTAGACTGAAGAGAACTAGGAAATTAGAACCGCAGTCATTTTGCTTCTCTTGGAAGCAGATGCTAAAACAAAGTCAGGAGGGTGACAGGTTTGTTGGGGGTTAATGCCTGTGAAGATAAAAGGAGGAAGCAGGATTAAGCAGGGAAAGCCTGCAGACTGAATTGCCAATCTCAAAAAGCCTAGGTCAGTTGAACAGGAAGCTCTAAAGCAAGAAATGACGACTGGAATTCATTTATGCATTGGGCAGAAATGACCAGTGCTAGTAATTCAATCATGCTCAGCCACTGGTTGGGGGTTACCTGATGCAAGGGAGGCCTGGGCTCAAGAGACGAGGCACATCTTGCAGGAGATTATCAGTGCACAGTACTTGCAAATAGGCAGCAAGTGTTTTCCCAAAGGCAGATCCCAGTGGTAGGCCTTCCTGACTACTGTAGAATAGGAATTGTTTAGTCTAGAATTAGATACTGGAGTAGCTGCATTGACTGAGGTTAAAGAATAAGTGTCATCCATTGACTTGGTCATTTTTATGGCTGTTATCAAAGAACACAGTCCCAAATTTTAGTCAGCTTGAGGAAAAACTTAACAGTTAATTACTATAATCATTTTATTAAAGCAAAGAATTTATGGATTTACTGTAAATCAATTTTAAAAAATAATAAAGATACACATATATGTAATTAATAAGTGTAAACTAATTAATAGTTTCTCCTTCCCTCACCTTCCCTTTTCCAGGCTCATTTTTAAGTAAATTGCTTACATATATCAATAATCAGTGTGATCTGGTATTGATTTAATAATTTTCATTCCAGAATTTTTATTACAGATTATTAAACTAATGTGTAGACTCATAAATAAATATATCCTCACCTAACATCATGCAGGAAGACATGCATGGTGTAATGGAAACAGAACTGGGCAGAAAGTGAGAAGATTATAGTTCTGGCCTTGAATATAATTAATATCTAAATTCCATGTTTCAAAAATAACTTACATTCTATTAAAAATTCCATTGTGGATTTTATCAGTATTTATAGTGAGCAATGTCAGCTGTTTCTGTAAGTATCTTATCCTCCCATTCAATAACCATTTACTGAAGACAGATTTCAACTAGACATAGTTCTAGGCATTGGGATACAAAGAATAATCCATGCCTGCCTGGAGTTTATGCTCTAGAGGTGGAGACAGTCATCAAGAAAATAAATTGCAATTTGTGATAGTTACTAGTGCTTTAAAGAAAAAGAAAGCATAGCACGTTATAGGTGTTGTACATGTGTGTGAGGGAGTTGAGGTTTGGATGTATATAGTGCGGTGGTCAAGGCCATCTTCTTTTAATGCAGAAGTAGATGTTGGGGCAGAAAGCTGGGTTACGTGAAAGAGAAAGACAGAGAAGACATGAGGGCAAAGGGAAAAGCAAGGATCAAATCCTGAGGAAGAATGAGCTGAGCTTGCTGGAGGAAGCCCTTGAAGTCAGTATGGGTAGATCACTGTGAAAGGGGCTGGTTCTGGAGGTGGGTGGCCAGGGACAGCAGGTTGTGTGAGGCAGTAAAGACTGGGCAAGGACTGTCGCACTCATTCTAAGCTTGAAGGTAAATCCCAGGCATTGTTAGGCAGGATTGACTGCTGTGATTTAGTTTTTAGAGAGATCACTCTGGCTGCCATGGGGAAATTGTTGGTATGGTAGAGAGAATGGAAACCCGAAGCCAATGCAATAGACCAGGTGAGCAACGGAGATTAGACAGTAAGGGTGGTAACTGGTATGATTCCTTATACATTTCAACGGCAGAGTTGTCTTGAATCGATGATGGGTTGGATATAGAGTGCAAGGAGAACAGAGTAATCCAGAATGACTCCTAATCTGAGCTACTGTTTAAAGTGCAGAGCTCAAATCTGTTATCAGCTATTTGCCAAAGTTCAGGGACCCTCTGTGGTTTAGTCTTCATTTTGGGTTCTACTGACATAAATAATGAGTGCAAATTTCAAGACATGGAAAAGGATGTCTTGTCCCTTTTCCCCCATTCACAACTTCATTCTTTACTCACTAACAATGACTTTTGATACGAATTAAAATGTGTATATATCCAACTGGATCCTCTTTGGGGAGAAGCACAAGGAGAATTTAAGCCATAATCTGGAGTCTACATCAGATGAAAGGCTTTCTGGTTCTTCCTGTAATCCTCTCTTAGAAAAAAATAAACAGTGATGATGTTCAATTAAATCCAGCACCTCAGGTGGGGTAGGTTTAAGGACTAAGTCTTTTTCAGTTCTTTGGGATAGCACTAAAGCACAAGCTGGTACAATTTGTATATAAATGCATCTAGTAGGAACTTTGTAGCATTAAAATTCTATTTGATGTCATAATATAAAATTACTTTGCTGAGAAAGAAACCCAGACAATAGTGGAGGTATTTCCTTCAGGACAATAACCTAAGGAAAGATACAAATGTCTTTATGACCTGAAGCTTAAAGAATTTAGGGGACCTTCTTCAAGGTAAAGAATAAATAATTACAAATACAACAGTTAGAATGAGAAATTATTTACTATGAGAAAAAAAATAAAAAAAGATAAATGTTTAAAGATGATAAATCCAAGCATCACATAATACACATGAATAACATAATCCTTTTAATAAATTATTTTCATGGCATCCTTCTATAATATGTTTTTGATATTTTTCTTTGCTTATATAGACTGCGATTGCCTTAACACAAAACAAGAAATTTATCAATTTTGAATAAAGAGGATTTAAAGATAATTCTGTCATTACTATGGCATAGTTGATTAAACTTAAAGGATTAATATAGTTAAGACACATGAAATGTGTCTTCTTGTATACATGTATTCACTGTTTAGATAATCAGGGGATTTTTACAAACACAGCAATTCTGGTTAACACTTTAAATGGTATTCCTCCTCCCCTGTTCATAGATGTTTAGGTTGGGCACTTAGACACCTTCACCTGGAGACACAGCCCTGCCCCTGCAGCATCCTGTGAGCCATCAGAGTACTCGTGGAACCCTTTCCTATACTGGGAAGGCTACACAAAGAAAGACCTATTAGCTCATAAATATGCCCCACTAAACTAAAACCAAATGCATTCTCCACTTATATCCCTGTAGCCAAATCATCAAATGCTCATGTTAAGTTCCATGCCGCTCTGTCAACCAGAATTGTGACAAAAGTAATAAGAGGCAGTGGTCTTAATGTGCATAAATTGCTTTGGAAAATTATACAAAACACATGGTTGTGTGAACACATTGCTGGGACCCCTCCCAGCACCCTGGAAGGGGCCTGTGTGAGGGGCCAAGAAACATGACGTTAGTTTTCTTTATGATAAACCCTCTTTCAGTCAAAAGTCATAATTTGGCTTGTTCTAAATAAGTGGTAAGCTATATAAAAGGCCTTCTGACACACAGAGGGAAAATTGGACCAATAATATCCTACAATCTTAAGGAGGAACAGGGAAAGATAAAATGGTCTGCTTAGGGGATATTAAGATTAAGATGATTTACTCCAGTGCTTCTCAACCCTATTTGTGCACGTGAGTTTCCTGGGGATCTTGTTACAATGCAGATTCAGACCCTCTGAGGCAAGCTTGAGATTCTGCATTTCTAACAAGACCCTGGTTGTGCCCAGTGTGGGTCTTAGGACCCATTTTAAGTCACAGCATTTTAGAAGTACTTTAAATGGAGATTTCAAAAGTCTCTTGTGGAGGGACCATTTCCTGTGGGAGAGGGACAGTTGTGAGAACTGGTGAGCTTGCAGAGGGGCTCATTTTGGCAAGGGCTAAGTGACCCTGAATTCAAGGTTTGCTTGGCCTCTTAAGACTCACAATGACCTTAGTGGGTGTAATATCCTAGTGAGAGCTGGAGAGGGGACTATCCTGCAAGAGGAGATGCTGGGCTCTCCCGGAGCATGGCCTGCCTGAGCTACACAGGACCCGCAAGAGCCAATGCTTGGACAGGACACAGGTGGCACTCCTTGGTGACGGCTGATCCATCATGTCTCAGAGTGCATCAAGGCCAAACAGCTAGTTCAGAGCGCATGAGTCCAAGACCTCACATGATATCAGGCCCCTTCTCCACCTGACTTCAGGAGGACAAAATGTCTCCGTTATAGCCAGCAACCACTGGGGAATAAAGGAAGGGATGGGGAAGGAGGAACAGAACAGGTTTGTTGGAGTGAGGTGCTAGCTATATCATAATGGATTACTTACAAAGTGTCTCAGTCAACACTCTCACTGCTATAATCCAAAATACCTGACCATACAACTTAAAAGAAGGAAGATAGCCGGGCGTGGTGGTGCACGCTTGTAATCCCAGTACTTTGGGAGGCGGAGACCGGAGGATCCGGGTTCGTGGCCAGCCTCAGCTCTCTCTCTCTCTCTCTCTCTCTACCTAGTGAGGCCCTCTGCAACTTCTTAAGACCCGGTTTCAAAAATAAAGCATAAAAAAAATAGGGCTGGGGGTGTAGCGCGGAGGTAGAACGCCCCTGGGTTCAATCCCCGGTACCGAAAAAGAATAAAAAAAATAAAAAAATAAAAAAAATAAAGGAAGGAAGATTTCCTTGTTCATGGTTTCTTGGACAGTCCAGGTTCAGTTTGTGTGAGGCTGGGGTCTATAGAGCTCAGGGCATAGCATCGGGAAGCAGAAAGAGGGGAGATAAGGGCTCTGCTACTCACATCTCAGAGGCCGGAAGCAAAGAAAGAGCCAGCAAGCAAGGGGATTCAAAGACACAAGCACAATCCCTAAGGCCACACCCTCAGGGACCCACCTTCTCCAGCCACAACCTACCCGCCTATGCTACCACCCGGATAAATCCATCACAATAGATTTATCTACTGATGAGATTACAACCCTCATGATTCAATTACATCAACTCCTAACACCAATTTATGAGCTCTTCAGGGGCCATTCTATATCTAAGTATAATACCAAGTAGAGAAGATATGGACTGAAATAAACAGGGAGAGGCTATGTTCACATCTCTCTCACCCTCTTGGCCCCAGTTCAGGGAAGAAGAAGTTGGTGAAGAGGATTAGAACCAGCTAGCGAAATAAGAGAGAGCACTTTGTTTTTGTGAACCCAGTGTGTTAAAACTGTGACCTGTCAGTTTGGAGCTCATGAGGCTCTCAGAACAGGAAGCCAAGTGGCAGCCTGTGGCTCAGACAGAAGGGATGTCCCCACCACCGTCCACACAGTCATAATGGCCCCAGGCAAGCTGACAGGTGGAGAGAAAGAGAAAACAGCAGAAAGATCCAGGCCAGTCGCTAAGTTTGCTGACCCAGGGCGTCAGGCTAACTGACCAGGAAGAATGGTGTCTGTGCTTCCAGAAGCTTCCAACTAACTGGATACTGTGTCCCTATAGCAACTCTGCATTTTGGAGCTTTATCTTACCCTAATTGCCTGTGTGTCTGGAAATGCATTGGAGAGGTGGGAAGGACACTCTGTGTAGGTCAGCCCCTGCCATTCTGTACTGGCTGCTCCGTAAGCAGAACCAGGGGAGGAAAGGCTCTGAAAGTAGGAATATCCTGATGCCCCAGGACAGCCCCCACCTGGGCTGCCTGGACTGGAGCCACTTGGCTGTTCGTGCTCCTATCCCATCTCCTTTGTTTGGTTGAGGGATGTGGATGTGGAGAGGGTACAGAAAGGTTGATAAGGAGGGTTCCAGAGTGTTTTAGTGTACCATTTACCATCATTCCATAATGTGCCCACATCCACAATTGGGGTGAGGCCCTAACCCTTTCATCTGAGACCACCTGCGACAAGATTCATTTTCTTTGTGAATCAAGAACAACTTAATACTTTGCCTTTAGTCCTAAGCTGTCAGGTCTACCATTGAACATCTCACTAGCAGCTTTGGTACCAAATTTACCTGCCACATCAACAACTTCTATGATGGCATCCAATGGAGTTTCCCACTCATCATCAGCAGCAGCATAACTGGAACCTTCACTTTTTTTAGAAAGCAAAAAAAAGCAGTCCAAAACGAAATGTTTTTCGATGTCTGATTCTGATGTAGATATTTCCTCGCTACCCACAGACTTGATTATAGCTCATAGAACTAGTCACGTGCTCTGTGGAGCTGTCCCCTAAAGCTGCCTCAGACTTTCTACATTCATCTTCATACATCTTTGTGAGGTGGGACCATAGGATCAATTCTTTCCTCTAATGGAAAGAAGAGCAGGAGAGTGGTTTGCCCAAGGTCACTCACCAAGCTCGCGCTGGAGCCTGGCTGGTGGCACAAAGCCCAGGTTCCATGATTCTTGCTCCCGTGCTCATACAGGAAACCCTGGCACCTTCCAAACCATGGCGCTGTCTCAGGAGTGGCTCCATTCAGCTAAGCAGGCAGACCTCCAGAGTTGTCCAGACAGACAGAGAGGATGTGGCCCATCGTGGGGTCGAAACTGTTCTTACTCTTGGACCAAAGAGAAGCATATACTTGATGATTACATGAGACAAAGGAGCAGCCGTTCATCTCCATCATGTGCAGCAGTGCTCAGTCTTGTAAAGCCTTTGTCGTTACTATGACAGCAAAGACAGAGGCGCTATATCCCTGTCACTCACAATCTATTAAAAATAGAGAGTTGAACCCATGCAAGGCCATAAGGTATTTTTCATGCATCATCCCATTTAATTCTTTCAAAACATCATTAGGTACATACATAATAATCCTAACACACAACTGTTAAAAGCCAGAACTTGGCTCTATACTCAGGTCCGCCTAACTCACCCCTCCCATGATGGGTGCAAGAGGCAGCAGGCAGACAGGGGGTCACTGCTACTCCTGGGGATGGCAGAGACAGACCTGAGTAAATCACTCTTGGAGGCTGGCTCAGTAGGCACATGGGAATGAAGTGTAAGGAGTGTCCCTTGGGTTACCTCTTGGCTGTGATGCTCATTTAACTTTGTGACCTTGGCAGAGTCAAGCCAGCGTTGATGTGATTGCATAGAGATACAAGTGATTTCTGACTGAAATGGACACTTGGAGGGTGGAATGATGAATTTCCACATGGAAGAGGGGACTCGGGGAAGTGTCTCTCCAGCATGTTGAACCTCTCTCTCATTTTTTGTCGCTCCTTTCTCCTCACCATTGCTCCATTTTTAGGGCCTCGAATAACCCCCAGCTTTCCAGATATATACTCCAGTGTAAATATGCAGAACATTCTGTCACTTAAAAATATGTCCACAGCAAAGTAGGACAGGTTAGAATTACAGTGTAGCCTGAAGGCATAAGGGAGAGAAATGAGTCGGTAATACTTCACTTTCTGAAGTTACACGGAATAGTTTACCAGCCAATTGCTGCACAGGGAGGGTAAAATTATTAACCAAATCAACAAATGCATAGGCTAGAAAACAAATTATTTCAACACTCTTTCAAAAACCCATGTTTCATCGATGATAAATCACTGGGTGGAAGGGAAGCTATGAATACTGTACTTATGTTAAAGACTCAATATCCTCATGGTGTGATATATTCATTTATTCAAAAGTGAACCATCACGATATATGAGTAGGTAAGCTTCATTTGCATATAATATGCCAAACAGTGATAAATTAGAACTACGAGCATCTACTGCCTCAGTTCCCCAATGACAAACTCAACAAATCTCTACCCAATAAAGCAAACAAGTAAACACGACTGTTTCCAAAGTTTGCCCAAGAATGGTGCACTGAATCCTCACCACCAAGTTAAATTTTTGCTGAGGATGGCGTGCTGTGTTTATGATGCTGGCCTCTGGACAGTCCCAGGGCTGAGCAAGTAACAAGGATCCTTAATACCAGAGAATGCTGAGAGGTTTTCCTAAGTTTACCACACAGCAGTGCTGTAGAGCTGGGCCTTTGTAGCATGATTTCACATTTTGAGAGGATGCTCTCAAAATGTTACACAGAACACAGTTTAATTCCAAAGCCAAACATAAGTGCTTGGGATTATGCATGCCTTGGCTGCTCTTCATTAATGCAAATAATTAGGAGATGACCTTAAACACTGAGGCACCTGGTCTGCTGAGATATTACAAGGGACCTGCCTTCTCTTCGGTCATTTTTTTTCTCCTTTCATCTTTTGGTTATTTGGATGTTTACAGGCCTCTCCCCGTTTGCTCCACTTAATGCCTCCTGAGAGACAGGAGAGGCTCTGTTAGCCCCATTCCACAAATAAATAACCTCAGGCTCTAAGAGGCACAGACCTGCCCAAGGTCACCCAGAAAAAGCAAAAACCAGAACTGCTGACAGAATTAACATTTCCTAGTGTGGGGCTCTTTCTGCTGCACAATCTGCATGGCATATTTTACAGGATGCACCAACAGTTGGTCCAACAAGAGTTTACCGAGAGCTCACGGTGAGCACAAGACTATTTTAGGTACAGAAGATAGAATGATGATCAACATAAAAAGCCTGCCTGCAGAAAAACTGCAGGATTGATAATGCAATATGTAAACAACCAAGTTTCATTCTTCAGTTTTTTATCTACAGAGGAAATTAAATGCAGTGACGGGATGGACTTTGAACACTGAAAAGGATAGAGAGTTACTATTTGTGAGAATTCTGGTTTCCTGTTATTGAGAATTGGCAGTGGACATACAACAGGATATAATTTGCTTTTTGTACAATACATATGCAAAATGGATCTAAATGACTATAATTAAATGTAGAATATTGACCAGCCAATCTATTAAAGTGAATATTACTGGATAAATATAATACTACATTATCTCAATTTCTGAAACAATTCTGACATCTTAAGAGGTTTTACTATATATGCCTATGAAATATTTACAAAACTGTTCTGAGCAGCTGATAAATAATAGCAAATTTCAGATATGCTTAGATAGCTACTTTGAAAAGTAGAATTCCATATGTAGGCAGACATTTAAATAGGATGAAAGTTGAAATGTTTTAGATACTGTTTCTAGACGGAGTAAAATAGCCAAATGAAGAGAGTTATAACCAGAATAAACTGTAACATAGCCTTGTCTACTGGAAATTGATCTTCCTAATGCATGAGCTTAGAAAACACAAAGAATACTCTTAGTTAAAAGGTATTCATTTTACATGAATGGATTTTTAAATAAAATCTTCTATTATTTGATAACACATTGATTTACTAGTCACTTTCTTTTTCTCCCCTGGTTTATAGGTTTCTTTATCTGCCCTGAATAGTCTTAGCTGGAGGCAACTTCAGACCTACAGAACACTATTACAGGCTTCTCTTTAAAATAAGAAAAAAATTGATGGGAGCCCAGGTTACAAAAGAGCTGATAGGAAATATGAGAACAATGTTTAGTTTGGGGACTAAGGGAGTGGTTGGGACTAGACAACTGGGAATAACTATGAAAAACACTCTTATTCCAATTCAGAAATTCAGTCTAAAATCACTCATGCTTTGGGAAATAGAGTTTTAAGTGTAATTACAGCAAGGCTTTAATTTATGACACTGGTTACTTAAGATCACGGAAAAACTCCAAACAGGATTCCACAATTCTATGCACCTTGCTTACTTGGATTCTTTAATTTGCTAAGTGTTTCCTGATGTATGAAATAGTAGCAACTGAAATATTCTTAAGCTTAAAAACTATGTCCTGATCCAAGGCTGAGATCAGAACAAGTTGCTGAATCAGATTATCTAAATTGGAAAGCAAGGAGCCTAGAGACAAGTCAATAGTAGCTGTGGCTGAGAATGGCTGCAAAGCTGTCTCCAGGGAGGCACTGTTGCATTCCAGGGAGCCTACTGCTCAAGAAAGTCAGACACACATCTCCTCTCAGCTGCACCTTCCCCCTGGGGTCACCCACCCTGGAGATGTCCCTGTCATCTTTCTGTGAGAAAAGGCAATGAGATTTAGCCAGTGGTGGTTTTTTGGTTTTGTTTTTGTTTTTTTTTTTTGCTTGATGCTATTTTCATCTTTGAAGGAAGTGGGATTTATTTGATATCCAAAATAATATTCCCTAGGTTACAGCTGTTTCTATGTTCATCACTTCCCATACCTGATATTTGACCACGACCCACCATAATTTCACTTCCCTTTGTTCTCGTTACATATTCTTCATGGGTGATCTGTTTCCAACTCATGTTTGGAAATCACCTGTTGTATAGGATGCCAAAATATACATCTCTATCCCATTCCTGAAATCCAAGCCCAAATAGACTGCTGCCTGCTAGACATCTCCAGCAGTATGCTTCAGGTCTGAGATGGACATTTTCACCTTCCATTACCAACCTGACCTTTTTCCTGTATTCTCCTTGCATTTTGGCAGCAGACCACCATCGACACAGTTGTCTACTCTAGAACTCTGGGAACCACTGACACTCTCTCACCTTGCCTCTTTATGCTCTATATTGGTTCTACCTATTTTTATATGGATATATTCTGTTCCTCCTCTTGTCTCTTTTGACACTATTTGAGATTCAGGAGATAATGATATATTTCCAGCACAATCACAGTCTCCTCAATGGTTTCCTTTCTTCTAATCTTTCTTCCCTCTATCTATTCTCCAATCTGAAGCCAATGTCATATTCTAAAATTCAAATCTGATTATATCAGTCTCCTTTCTAAAATGCTTTGATAACAACCTAATAACATAGAGTGCTGATTTTTAATATTTTTGCCAATAAGTGTTTACTCATATGTGTAAAATGTATCCAAGAGACAGAGGAGGACTTGTTGAAGTGTTGGAGCGAATCCATGGGCCCCTCTTCAGTTCAGACTCACCCTGGCCTCTTTCTCCCACAGGGTTTGCAAACAGCTGTCTGGTCATCCTTGCCTTTATCCCCTCTGTTTTCCCCTTATACTGGTTCTTGTCATCCCTTCCAATCCCAGCATCTTCACGTCATTTACTTGTGCCATTTTTGAACTTAGAGAGAGAGATGATGGATATAGACCTCTGGCTTTGCTTGGCCACACAGGTCCATATTTGCTTCCACGGGCACAATGCCTATGCACAGCACTAGTTCTGGGATTCCCTTCCTATAACTGCGGGTTCCCCTTGCCTCTCTCCTATTCCAGATCCCCTGTTTCTTGTTTCTAGTGATTTCCTCTTTTTTGTTTGTTTGTTTAATTGCTTGTTCATTCCCTTGTTTGACGGAATAAGCCTCCTGTGTTTTGAGTGTGTGTTTGTGTCATGTGCATGTGGTAATTTTTTAGAGATCTTGCATGTCTGAAAATGTTTTATTATACCCTCACACTATTAGTTTGGCTTGGTCTATATTTTAAATAGAAAATAATTTCCTCCTAATTTTCAATTTCAGAGGTTTTTTTCCATTGCCTTCCAACTTCCACTGTGCCATTAAGAGATTCCAGTAAATGAGTGGAAGGGATTAAGGGAGTAGGGGGGAGGAAACTTGATGAAGGAAACAGTTCAAATAATGCTATGTACATACATGAAATTATCAATACCAGTCTTAATAACATGTACAGGGAAGGGGAGAGAGCAGGGCAGGATCTGGAGAAAAACATACCAAGTGCTGCGTGCATGTGTGTTTCTATCACTCTGAACCTCATTATGATGTCTAATTACAATGCACCGATAAAAGTATAAAAAAGAAAAAAATCCCATTTACAATAGCATCAAAAAATAAAATATTTAGAAATTAAAAAAGGAAATATGAAGTTATTCTAACTTTTATGCCTTTGTGTTTGACCTGTTTTTTTTTTCTCTAGAAGTTTGTACCGTGTTCTAATTGTACCAATTACTCTGAAATCTCAGTTTTGTTCCTTATTGTGTATTTATTTAGACCATGGAAGCTTTTCGGTCTCACGGTTCATATCCTAGGAAATTTTCTTGAACTATTTTCCTAAATTATTTCTAGAATTATTATTACTTCTACAATTCTTGTTATTTAGATGTTGTACTTTCCAACTATTCATTTAACTTTCTTATCTTTTCTATTTTCCCATTCTTTGCTTTTCATCCTTCTTCATGGGAAAGAAATTTTACCAACTCCTTTATCGAATTCTTTCTTTCTGCTATAGTATGTTTAATTTCCAAGAACTCAGTTTTGCTTTCTGCATTATTTAAAAGTCTTTGTTCTTGTTTTGGTGTTGCAAAATCTTTCCTTATTTATCTTAGTATGCTACTAATAGGGCCCCTCTTCCCCTACTTTGTTTTCTTTTTTCTACATAATCTGTTTCCTTTAAATTTATTTTGGCAATAGTCTGCATTTCAAGTCTAACCTCCCTTTCTTTGTAAATATCCATAGTCCCTTGGAATACATGATTAAGAGTGAGGGAACAGAGCTGAGGGTATAGCACAGTGGTAGAGCACATGCTTAGTACTTGCAAGGCCCTACGTTTGATCCCGAGCACCTCCTCCCAAAAAGAATGGGGGAGCAAAATAATGATTAGTCCCCCTGAGTCCACAGGAAGGGCTTTTCAGTTGAGCCTGAGCCTGACTCTCTAGGATATTTTGGTCGTGTGTCTTCCTAACCTGGAATATCCTGAGGTTTATCTTTTCAAAGAAAAATATCAAAATATAATCATATAGGCAACGAATCCAGCTCCATCCCACCCCAGCAGAACAGTAGGGTTGGCAAAGCCTTTTGCATGACTAGCCAACCACCAACCACTCGGCCTTCCAGATTCAGCGCAAGCCTCTTCCTATGTAAAACCTACTTTGACACCATCCTGTCTCCAAGACTCAAACAAAGTTAATTGCATCCCCTATTTCTTCCAGGACACCTTGTATATTCCTGTACTTAAGAACCTATCAGGTTGTAATATCCTGTTTATACATCCCCTTAAGCTTGCATTTCCTTAAAGTGAAGCGCTCCATATTTTCAATTTTAAAAACCCTGTAAGCAGATTGGTATTTACTATGGCCTGAATTATGCCCCACCCCCAGACTCATATGTTGCAGCCCTAACTCCCAGCTTGATGGCATTTGGAAATGGGGCCTTTGAAAGATAATTAGGGTTAGATGAGGTCAAGAGGGTGGGGTCTGCACGGTGGGATTAGCGCCCTTCTAAGAAGAGACACCAGAAAGCTTGCTCTGGTTCCCTGTGCTATGTGAGGACACAGTGACAAGGTGGCCATCTGTAAACAAGGAAGGGAGTCCTCAACAGAGCCTGTCCCTGCTGGCACCCCGATCTCAGGCTTCCAGCCTCCAGATCTTTGGGAAAATATATCGAAACCACCCAGTCTATGATAGTTTCTCACAGAAGCTTGAGCAGACTAATACAATACCCAACATTGAAAAGAATCCCACAGCTGGGCGTGGTGGCACACGCTTGTAATCCCAGTACTTGGGAGGTGGAGACTGGAGGATCCGGGTTCGCGGCCAGCCTCAGCTACTTAGTGAGGCCCTCCGCAACTTTGTGAGACTCGGTTTCAAAATAAAGTATAAAAAATAGGGCTGGGGGTGTAGCTCGGAGGTAGAATGCCCCTGGGTTCAATCTCCAGTTCCGCAAAAAAAAAAATCCCACAAAAATCCTGAATAAACCAAAGTGGGCCTGTTGCCCTGGACACAAATTCATAACGGCAACAGTTATGTTTAGTACACTGATCCAGTGTACTAAAAAGAAGAAAATCACATTTTTACTTTTCTAGTTCTGTTCCTTTCAGACTGTCTTAATAAACACATAGTAGTTCAGAGCATGCTTTAGTACCATATGTGACTTTCAAGCTTGCTCTAATGCTGACTAGTGGAGGGACCATGAAAAAATTCATAACTTGCCTATGGCTCAGTTTCCTTCTCTGTAAGAGGGGGATAATAAATGATCTACTTCAAAGAGTTGCTGGGACAATTAAAGGTACAGTGTTTAGAAGTGCTGGGACACCGATTATTTTCCCTGCAAAAACGATAGTTGTTATACTTGGGTATCCACCCCATTATGCCAGGGTGAGTCTAACCAGTTACCAGGGAGTCAGCATATATCACACTATTCTTTATTTACCCCAGATAATCTGCATCTTTAAACCTTTTGTTAATTGACTGAAAAGGGGACTAGATATCTTTCACATTTTGTTTCTGTGCTTATATTCTGGGAATGAGAAGCCTTTCTCTTCCTTCTTTTAAAAATGTTATCTTTTTCTGAGAAGAAATGATTGGTTCTACCTGTCTGGAAGTTCTTCAGGTAAACTGCATGGTGGCGAGTGGGAGGTGCCTATGGGGAGTTAGTCACCTGGTCTAAATGCAAACTGCTCTCGAGACAGTTTGGATGGTTAATACTGAAGATGAACAATTTTAGATGGAAATAATTCCATATGAAGCTTTGAATGGCATTATTAATCTGCCATGAATGGCGCCAAGTGGTATACCTCTCAAATTGCCAAATTCATATGTTGAAATCCTGAGCCCCAGGGTGATGGTATTAGGAAGCGGGGCCTTGGGGAGGTGGCGAGAACACGAGGCTAGAGTCCTCATGAGTGGAATCGGTGCCTTCATAAGAGAGACACCAGAGCTAGCCAGCCCCTTCCGCCATGTGAGCACGCAGAGAGACAGCACTATCTGTGAACCAGGATGCAGTCCTCGCCAGAACCAGATCTGTGGACACCTCCATCTTGGACTTAACACCCTGCAAAACTACAAGAAAGACACTTCTGTTGTTGATAAGCTACCTGGTTTTTGCAGCCTGAACAGTCCAAGACATGGTCCTTCCACAAGGGAGACAATTATTTTCCAATAAGATTTAATGAAGTGATTATTAGAGAACAATGCAAATTGCTCTAATCTGAGATTTGAAAATTGTTATTCCTTTTTGATTCCTTGGGTATTTCTCTTTAGCAATTCAGACCACAGAGAGGTGCTTAAAAAAGACATGGTACCTTTTTATCATGCAAATGTGAATATAAAATGTGAATAACAATTAAATCATAAGTTAGAAGTCAAAGAAAAAGAAAATGTATCAGTGTTGTCCGGGAAAAAATTACTTTTCCCAAGGGGGAATAATCTTGCAAATGCATTCTCTTCTTTTCCAAAATTATGTTGTTCTTTAAGGTACTGATGGGAAATAAAAATTATATTCAAATGAAGGTTCATTAAAAGATACACATACTAAGCATTCTCTGAATTTTTAAAATAGTTAAAAATGTTCAAGTAAGATCCTGCAAAGGATGAGGCAAGAGCATTCTTATCAGAAAATCTTCCTGCAAAGGACATTTATATTTTTCATATAAAGAATCTATTGTTTCAGTCAATATAAAAGCCCTGAGTACTATTTTTATAACATCTTCTGCAGTGTTCATATTGTGTATATTTTTATATATTTAAAAATATGTTAAAATGTACACCAGGATTGGCACTGGTTCCCCTCCTCACCTCTTCCATGAAATACTAGGAAGACTAAGCAGGGCAAAGGCTTGCTTCTGACCACAGCCTGGGATCTGTCTGAGAGCTCAGCACCACACAGCCTACATGGGTCCTTAAATGATGACCATCAGAAAAATAAAACTCTAAATACCCACATGCTGTACATTGGTATATAATTTGTTATGGAAAATACCTCTTTATTTAATTTGGCTTACCCATGAGATAAGACCTACTGAAAACCATCTGCCATGGTTTGAGTATGGTTTGCCCCTTCTGAAACTCACATTGAAATCTGCTGGCCATTGTGGTTGTGTTGGAAGGTGGGACTTGTAAGAGCACTTAGGCTGCTAAGAGGGATTGGTGCCTTTCTTGAGAGGGCCAGGGTTAGTTATTGTGAGAGTGGGTTGCCATTGCGTGACGGTGCCCTCATGTTTTATCTCTTCTGCGCACACTCGTCTGCCTGCCACTTTCTGCCTTGAGTTTGCTACTTGCTGGTGTCCTGCTCTTGGACTTCCAACCTCTAGAACCATTAGCCCAAATAAACTTATTTCCTTATAAGTTACCCATTCTCTGGAATTCTGTTATAGCATCAGAAAACAGACAAAAACACCATTCTAACTTCAAAGATTTCAAAATCAAGGCAGGAAGAATGAGAGATAAAAAGACAGAAATGTATACAACTAATAGTAGTGAATGCAGACTGCTTTCTTAAAAAGAAGCATACAGAAGAAGTTCTTGCCAGGCATCATGGTGCACACCTGTAATCCCAGTACTTGGGAGGCTGAGATCGACCTCAGCCACTTAGTGAGAGGCCCTCAGTAACTTAGTGTGCCCCCGTTTCAAACAAAAACAAAAGCATAAAAAAAGTGCTAGGGGTGTAGCTCAGAGATAGGTTGCTCCTTGGTTCAATGCCCAGCACGAATAAATAAATAAATAGATAAATAAATAAATAAATAAATAAGAAAGAAAGAAATTAAAAAAGGAGTTTTCTAGGGCATTTAGGAATATGGTGTTTTCCTCTCTGCTTTAACTCATGCTGGGACATGTAATGAACTTTGGGACTGTTCACTGGTGATGGACTGGGGCAAACAGTATTCAGAGGCATGAAGACCAATTCAGTTGTCGTTACTCTATTCCAAGTCAGAAACACCTGGATTTTGGAAAATATTCTGAGTAGGAAGGAAGGATTGATATGAGATCCATTGTGAGAGAAAATTGAGACCGCAATAAAAGACTTATTTCAAGTCCATGTGAAGATAAGAATTATCATGGGTGAAGCATTCCATATGATTGATAATAAAAGTTACTATTTCGATCGTAACTTTGTGCAGGCGGCGGGAGCGTAACACAGTGAGCCGCTGGGTCATGTACTGACCCTCGGTACCTCTGGGTGATGTTCACTCAACCCAAACCAAATGAACCAAGCGGGAGAGAAGAAAACCAGAGGACCAGAAGCACAGGAATTCACACATATCAGCTGAAGTTTCTGTCTTATTTGACACTGATGACCCATTCTAGAAAGTCATTCTTTTCCTCCAATCGTTAACATTATTTTCCTCACGCTTCTCTTACTGCTCTTTCTCAGGTTCCTTGGCAGGATATACCAGCCCCAGGTGACACACTCTCCCAAGTGTGTTCAAGCCATCGGTCCCTCGCTGTGAATTCCTAGCTGTAGAGAACCCATGGAGACGCATGCCATTCCAACAAGTCGAAAATCCCAACTTCCAGTGCCGCTGCCTCACCTCCTAACACCGCCATCTCTGTCTCCTCTGGGGTTACTGACTGAGCCGTGCCTTCATCCTGTCTGCTACAGGGAGGGTGGAGAAGCCCCAGCACCCAGGCTCCACCAGACTGAACCCGCAGAGGCGCTGGCTTCCCCAGGGGCTGCCTAGAAGGGCTAAGTCCTAGAAGGGATAAGAGGCAGAATTGAGTCAACCAGAGGCAGGAAATGGAAAGGAGCCAGAGGACAAATTGAACATGCTCCCTTCCTCAGCCTGGCAGACATCAAGGGGAAGGAGCAGCTCCTTAGGGTCTCCCTGGAGATGGTCAAGTAGCTGGCCACAGGCTGTTTCCTGTGGAGCTAACAAGGTGATGGAGTACTGTGTGTTTATTTTGCTGCCTTTCCTAACTCACTTCTAATTTTCTCTTTGTCTTCTGTTCTTTTTTTTCTTTGTGTGTGCCTCGGTGGTAATATGGGTTGAACTCAGGGGTATTCTACCTCTGAGCTACACTCCCATCCCTATTTTATTTTTTATTTTAAACAGGGCCTAGCTAAGTTGCTAAGGGCTATGCTAAGCTGCTGAGGCTGGCCTTGAAACTGTGATCCTCCAGTCTCAGCCTCCCAAGTAGCGGGATTACTGGTGTGCGTCACCGTACCTGTTTCGTTTTCTCTCATTCTGAGTTTCCTCCTATGGTACCCTCCACCCCTCCACCCAGTGAAGGGTGAGCCTGGAGCTTTGCTTTTTAGGGAATATGGGCTAAGACGCAGGACCTCTTTCTTAGTCACTGCATATCTGTGGGGTCCCTTAGGCTTCCTCTTAGGTCCCTTCTCTTTTCACTACACACATTCTCCTGGGGAGCATCATCTACCCCCCCAGATTTCAATCCCCTGTTGTAATCTGATGACTCCTAGGCCTCCATCTCCTTCCCAGGCTGTGCTCCTGAGTTCCAGTTCCAGGGATCCAGCTCTTACTGGACATCCCCAGTGGCGAGGTGCACACGTAGCTGAAACTCTACAAGCCCCAAACACATCTACGTGCCAAACCCAAACTGCTCTTCCCTCGACACTTCCTTTGGTGATTGGCACCACCATGCACCAGTCTCCAGGATCAGAAACCCCAGAATCCCCTGGACCCGCACGCTCCCTTACTCCTCACTCTGCACATCCGGCCTCACCAGGCCTCGACATTTCTACCTCTAAGTACAAGCCAGACTCAACAGCTCCCTTCCATCCTGCTGCCACAGCCTCTCCAAGCCACCCTCCTGCCTCCCCTACGTTCCTCCGGGCCATTCTGCATAGAGTACTTCCTTTGAAAGAATAATCTCAAAGGCTTTCTGTGGTTTCAGGTAAAACTTTAGTAAGACTTACTCTGGCCTTTCTCCCCTACCCCATGGCCTTTATCCCCATGACAAATATTCCTCAATGTTATGTGGCCTGCATCTTATGTCCTAACCCATAACTTTATCTCCAGTATTATGTCTTGCTTCTCAGCAATCTAGGGGATTTAGGCTTCACCCCTATTAGATTTTTATTTCCTTGTGTGTCTGTTTTCTCCTTGTAGTGCCCGTGGATGTGTCTCCCCATCGACTTTCTGCTTCCTTCCCTTAAATTTTTACCTTGTTTTTCTCAGCTTGCTTGTAAGAATGGGGAGGTCATTATGCCCTCTTGCTACAAGGTATACTGATTACTTTGCAACAAGGTGTACTGATTATTTTGTTTCCTGCCTTGATGTATTGCCTTATTTTCCTTGCTTAATACATCAACCTGTTTACTAGACCTTACAAGGCCAAGACACCAGAGGAAAATTGGCTTAGCAGGACATTTAACTGCTAGCCTATACAGCTGGCCACCTTGGGGTGACTGCTAAAAGTCCTGCCTCAGTTCACACAAAATTCAGGCAGCTGTCCCCAAAAGGAGGAGAGCCGAGGCACCTCTCTGAGTAGACGTGGAGGCACTGTGGAGTGGACGCACTGCCCAGGGCAAGGACCAGTCTGTTCCCACCAGGATTTTAGAGGGGCTGCTGACGGGACCTTCCATGATGTTGAGGTTCTCCCTGGTCTTAGTGATGTATAGAGCTTTTTCTTGCAATCCTGTGTGATTCCATGCCTTTACTTTCTTTTGCATATTGAGATCATTTTCTTGTGTGCCGATTTCATTTTCGCTCAAAGACCTGAACAACCAAGCAAAGCACTCCTGCACACCCGAGTCTTCACAGAAACTCTTTCCTCTGCTTACCACAGTCTTTCCAATTCTTTTCACCTCACTGACTTCTTCTGTTCTTCCAGACCTCGCCCTGGGTCTCACTTCCTCCAGGAAGCCCTTTGGAGTCCCACCCCAGTCCCCAGTCCAGGCCACTAGCTCCCGACAGAGCTCCCGCTGCACCTGCACACTGGCTCTCAGGGCACCCAAGGCACTGAATTAGACCTCGGGTTATAGTCCCCTGTCTGCACAGGGGCAAGTCCTCTACCTACCTTGCTCCGAATTAATTTCTTCAGGATCTGGCACAGTGACTGCTTAAAATTAGCTCAACAGAGGAATCCCTTTAATAAGCAGCTTTGCCTGTTGGTTTTCTGTTTGTGTCAAGGGCCAGGATGCTCAGCATCTTCTCTCAGGACTTTAGAGAACAGTTGCACGCAGTCTTAACTTTGCAGACATTTTTTAAAAATATATTTTGACTGGTGCATTGTAATTGTACATCATAATGAGGTTCAGTGTGATAGAAACATACATGCTCACAGCATTTGGTATGTTTCCTTCTAGAGCCCACCCTGCGCCCTCTTCCTCCCTGTACGTGTTATTAAGATTAGTGTTGCTAATCTTGTATGTATACATAGCATTATTTGAATTGTTTCCTTCATCAAATACCTCCCACCTCCCTTCCTCAATCTCCTCCCTCTATTTTACCAGCATCATTCCTCATTTATCTGAAGTCTCTTTTGTTTCCCAATTTCTTTTAACTTCCACATATGAGAAAAAATGTACAACCTTTCAGTGTTACTTATAGAATCACCTATGGCAGGATATATAATTGAGTACTTCTAAGAAATAACAACACATAGAGAATGCAATTACTATTATATATTTCAAAGCTTGTCTCCTTTCTGTTTTACCTTCTGGATTTGGTGAAATGCACAGTGTCAAAACTCAGTCTTTAAGAAATGATTGCAGAGCAAGTAAGTAAATTAAACACTCATCAAAATTGCTTGCCAGAAACTGTGTGCAGGGAGCTGGGGACACACACCATTTTTAAATTTTATTTATGTCTCTTTGAGCTGACATTCCTTGCTGTTTCTTTCTGTGGCTCTCTATCTTGGAGTTTTTATTTTGTGACTTGCTAAATCTATTGTACCTTGAAAATATTTTTTGATTATCATTTTTTGTTTCATGCTGTAGTTTTTTATGTGATCACAGGCAGATTCCATAATATTTTTTGCTCTATTTACAGTTTATTATCTGTTGAACAGAAGATGCTGATGGTGATTTTTAGGGCTATAAAAAGTAATATGGGCTCACATCATAAATGAGAATTTTTAAAATGGAATAGATTTCCAAAGAAGTCAACTGTATGTAAAAGCTAAGCCTATTCAAAATGGGCAAATACAATGGCTTATTACAAGCATTAAAAACATATAAATTAACTTTCACATTTGAGTTTTATGTTCAGAACAAGTTATTACAAACTCAGTAAGGACATTTTTATGTCTGAGCGTATTACTGTCTACACTAGTTTTCTTTAGTATCTTAAATGACTTATTTGAATTTGGGTGAGTAAATGGAAAAGCTCCACAGGCACGGATCCAAAGACTAACTGTGCACTGTTTTGCAATTTTAAATGTAAAAGGATGCCTTGCACACTATTAGTAGAACTGGATTAAGTTTTTTTTTAAAAAATCACTGTCAAAGCCTTATATAAACCTGTTTATTGAGTTCAATATGGTGGTTGGAAGAACACTGTTTAATAGGCACATAACCGAAAACACAGCAGTCAACATGTCTGCTGTACTTCCCTAAGAGGATGAAAAAAATACCCTTTGATGTTTATGCTATTGTAACAGTTACAGATTTTATATCTTATATTTGCTTCATTCCCAAAGCTTTTGGTGTATATTTCAATGTAATAAGTTTAGAAATTTAATTATAAAACAGAAAACAACTTTTGAGAGCAGTAATACTTTTGGGAAGTAGAATATTAATATCATTAAATGAGTCCTTAGATTAACTAGGAAATACTAATAAAAATTGTTTCCTGGGCTAACCAATGGAGAATGTGAGCACACCACAAAACCGGACCACTGACAAGAACAGTCGT